>JAQGBT010005208.1:0-14793 GCA_034698585.1 Disparrhopalites patrizii
CCAGCTGTATTTAATTTTTTGTTAGGAAAGTTCCAGTTGTATTTAATTTTTAATTAGAATAGATCCAGCTGTATTTACTTTTTAATTAAAAAGGACCTTGTTATACATATTTTAATTTAACAAGGATTTCCATCTACCCTTAATTGAAATTAATTTAAGGCATTTAAATTTTTTTTAAATTTTAAAACAATTTAAAAAACAGATGAAAAATTTTTTAAAAAACTTTTATTTATTTCCTCTTAATTATATTAAATGCATTCATCTATTTATTGCGAAGAGAGGACATGATGTTTAGTTTAACCACATGCTGGTCATCCATTTTGTAAAAAGACTTGTTTCACAGAGTGGCACAAAGTGAATCAGAAGTCTTTTACAGAATACTAAAAAAAAAAAAAAATTGAGAACGCGTGAGGTTTTTATGTACGAGTAAGACCCCAAGTTATTGATTATACTATACTATTTGGCTATAGTTAAATTACAATGAGGAAAGAAAAACAATTTGTGGTTTTAAATACACCAAATTGCATACGTGTGGTTTCTGGTGAATATGGTGAAAGTGAGGGAGAACGAAATTTTTTTTTTGTTGGTGACCCAGCAAAGTGCTCAAAGAAAGGGATTTAATGTCAGCAAAAACACTTACTTAGCGCAATCCTCAGAAGAGGAGAAAAAAAGAAGGGTTAACGGCAAGGTGACAAAAAAAGTAAGAAAAAAAAGGGAGAAAGAAGTTCCACTTGAGTCTTCATGTGTGGCGATGGAGACAATCACAACATCAAGAAATACAAATAGCTGTTTGCCTACTTGTTTTTTTTTGTTTTGAATCCTCTTCATAATGTAAGTTTTATTTATTTACTTATTTTTTTTTTCGATGGAGTGAAAGAGAGAAAGAGACAAAGAAAAAAAAATCTGCACGATGAAGGTGAAGATCTTCTGCTCTCAAAAATAAACGTGTTAATCAAGACAACTTACCAAGGATTAAGTCGTATGATATACATATGGCAAGGAGAGACAATTTTTTACCTCAAGTTCATATGTTTTTTAATTAAATTTTTCTTCTGCATTTTTCTCTATTTTTTTCTCCACTTGTCGTGGACAGGATGAAGGGATCATAATTATTGTATGTAATGCATGGTAAGTCCCATCTTGAATTATGTGTGCGAGGTGCCTTGACTTGAATACTAAGTTGGTACATACATAAGTCAAAGTGATTTTTTTTTCTTTCTGCTTTTGGATATGTGATAATGTGGCTTTTCCCTAAGAAAAAAAACTTGTCTTAATCCAATGGAAAACAAAATGTTTTTTTTACAACTTAAAGAGGACTTTTCCTATTTCTGACCCTTTTTATATTTTGTTTACTTCACAATATGAAGCTTTATCTGTTGTTTTGTTATTCTATCACTCTTTGGTGCGGCTTTCTCCGGATTGACAAGATTTATTTGGATGTAAACGTACATAAGCATATACACAAGGATATTTAGATCTCCAAAAGTCGGCCTAGAGAAAGTACTGACACCAATGAATTAACCTTTTTTTTTAATTCAGTGATTTTCGGTGTGTCCCTTTGAAATTGTCCGAAGTAGCTTTGTTATATGGATCCTTTTTTTGTACTCATAATGGAGTTACCATTCATTTCTGGTGACATTCCAATCCTCTCTCCCCTTCAAATTTCACACTGCAAAGTCACACATAAATACTGTTTGGTTGGTAACTAGAAAAACAGTAGGTTACACCATTGTAGCGTGAAGTTATCATATAAATAATAAAAAAATGACCATTTCCTACTAAACATAGTCTGCTCTCATAACAGTAATTATAAATAAAAGTAGGAGACGGAAAATTATCTTCCTTTTCACTTGTCATTGTCATACATTTTTAAAGATAAGAGTGTCTTTGTAGTGACACGAAAAAAGGGTTAAAAATGATTTGGTACCATCATCATCAAAGGCCTTTCCCTCCTAAAAGGATATATTTTTTCTTTTCACAATTTTTTGACTTTTTCAGGCGTCTCCCATGTGTAATAATGCATTTATTTAACACGTCCTACACTATGTAGACTATTTAAAGCCTTATGGCCAAGAATATATAATAATAGTATGTATGCAATCATACATACATGAGAATGGCAATAATGCATAATAAGACGTTCATCAAGTTGGATTAGAAATGAAACCAGCCGGAATAAATGCTTAGATACATTATAAATAATTTTTCTTTCACGATTTAAATTCCACTCAAAATGAGAGGAATGTGTCAGATTAATTAATCATCATAATATTCATTTTCCCACTTGGAAAGGCGTTAAAAAGAAATCTCAACCTTGACCTCGAAAACTTATGTGTCAAATTCAATGGCGGAATTGTATACTTTTGTGTACCTGGGAATTTGATTACCTTACAATTCAATAAAAATAAAAATAATAAAAGAATTTATTATTTTGGTAAATAATAGATACGCACGAATGGTAGAAGTGTTATAAGTATGCAAATTGAATGCAGTTCTTCATTTACACGTATTTTATGTAAATAATCCTTTTATTTGTGGAAATTTCTCGTTAGTATTTATTAGCCCCAAAACCCCCAAAAATTATAGTAGTATGAACGAGATTTTTTTTTTTGTATAATTGGATAAATACACAAAAAAGCCTGTCGCCCCCGGGATGTCCTGACGATAACAAGGCTTAAAGTAAGACGAAAAAAACAGAAATACTAATAATATGACACAGTTTTTGTACTTAATACTGTTTGAATTACAAATTATTAAAAAAAATAAGCATAGCAATAATAACTCCTTTGTTTCCACTTCCAGCCGTGTTGATGTTAGTTTATTTACACACACAAAAAAAAATGTGTCGGGTGTAACATTTTTTTTTTTGTCTGTAAGAATTTTTTTTCTTTCTTACTTTCATGCCATCATTCATTTGTATGCTCGTACAGTGAGTGTTTAAAAAAACTCGGCTCAAACACCTATTTTTTATTTTACATATTATATACATGGGATGACACAGACAAGGCGGAGGTGTGGGCTAACTGTAATATTTTTTTTAATATAAGCATTTGATTACAGATAGGCACGACCAATAAGCACGTAAACTTGACTCTGTAAAGCTCCGTGAAAGATTCATCTTCTGCAGCAGTCATAAGGACACAAAGATTTACCTATAATATAGTATAGTATAGCGAGAGAGCATATATGTATGTGTATATCCATATAAAATATTATCCCCTTTTAATATGACAATTTACACACAGGTGTCCATAGTATTGAGGCTATGCACTTTGAACGTCCCGAGGGACAGGGGAAACAGTGCTTAACGATGTGAGGCCAATGCAACTTGATTTAGCAGTTAAAAAGCCACAAGATGTGAATTGCACACACGCTGATCGTAGAAATATGCGCTTTCCTATGCTTTTATGTAGCAAATTATTTGTATGTGTAATTTGTATGTAATTTAAAAGGAGTTAAATCTTACGTACGGATTGATTATGCATTCCGGGAGAAAGGTTTGGAGAAAAAAAAGAGATGGCGCCGCAAGAACGAAGAATTTCGAGATCGAAATCCGAATCGGTATTAATATGTATTTTTTTTTGCATTCGAATAATTAAATACGGATTGTTTTGAATTCGGATAATTAAATACGGATTGTTTTGAATTCGGATAATTAAATACGGATTTTTTTGAATTCGAATGATTAAATACGGATGTTTTAAAATTCGGATCATTAAATTAATACGGATTTTTTTGAATTCGGATCATTAAATTAATACGGAGTTTTTTGAATTCGGATCATTAAATTCGAATTCCAATTCTGCATTGTCTGATTTAAATATTCTGATTCCAATTCTGCATTGTCTGATTTAAAAATTCTGATTCCAATTCTGCATTGTCTGATTTAAAAATTCTGATTCCAATTCCGATTGGCAATAAGCTTGAATCAATTCCGATGATGAATTCTGATTTCCATCATATGTACCTATTCGACTGCACATATATATGTATATGGATATAACAACGATAAAGTACAAAATATGACCATATGCAACGAGCCCTAAATACAATATGGCAATAATGATAGCATAAATATGAAAAATAACCAACAAGCTTCTTGTTGTTACTTTATTCAAAATTCTTCGGGTTTTCTGCTATTGGAACTTGGTCATTTTTCGAATTTACGGGGGACGGATATAGTCCTTTTTTGTATTAGGGCTCGCTGAGCATGATCAGATTTTGTACTTCACCCTCGATATGCATTTATAATGTCTGAATGTCCACTGCAAAAGCATGTGTTCGCACGTACAAAGTAGAAAAACAACAGGGTGACACAAACGGAGAGATGTGTGAATGCTGACAGACGAGCCAGGTGTTATAATAAAGTATTAAATCAAGGTCCATATAAAATCGATGTATATGCATCATACAAAAATGTATATCTAATACCCCAGAACCAGACCAGACGTTCGTCATGATTAGTAAAAGACGGGATGGACGGGAGGGGGACGAGAATACGACGAGGTACAAGGAGGGAAAATAGTTTGCAAAATCCCGTTTTTTATGATTATTATTTACCTTCTCACCATTCCATCCTCAAGAGTCAGGCCGTACTTGTTGGACAAGAATGGAGGGTTTTTTGGAATTCTTCTGCATGTCTTGTCAGTATCTGTAGACAGTCGGTCATTTGTTTATAGTGAATGTAATAACTTTTAGCATGGTCAAAAAAAAAGTATGTTTTCCCCTCAAGGCCTTCCTTCTGGTGGAGATTCATTTACACGATTAAACAATTGCAATATGCAGGTTATTGGGGATTTTTTTATTGTATACATTTCTATACAGGCTTCTTTATACAGGATGGGAAATCTCCTGGGATTCATTTTATTCATTGGATTCATTTTATTTTTATTAATTTGTAATATCATGCCATATAATTAAAAAATCCATTGTTAATTTAGGGCTTTTTTGCCGGTGAAAGCGAGGAGAATCAGAGAAAATGTTTTATCAAATAAATATACGTACACTGGAACATGTACAAGGCATCTTTCTGCGAGGTCAAAGGTAAAAAAAGTTAGTAGCTTGAACTTGCTAAAAATTAAAATTCATATAGGAATAGGAAAGAATTCTCTTTTTGCCTCTCCCATTGACTTTTTGTCCAATAAATGAACGGCTTAGCCCGTTTTGGTTCTCGCCTGTTCTTTTTTTTGGTAGAAACCTGTGTACATGGGCTTTTTCCTGAACAAATGCTCTACATAGTGTATTATAGTCCCCTGTACTTTGGATCTTCTCAGTGCTCAAATACTCAGGGTGGTATAAACGGCTGCACCCTGTATTGTGTCATCACTAGAATCAGTATTATGATGATCCGCAAGTCCGTTGAGGAAAAGGAAAAAAAAAAGATCTCTCGCCACACACTAACAGGTTCACTCAATCACATTTAAAATCATGAGCACGTCTACATGACTTCTATGCACACATTGCATGACTGGTCTACAAAGGTATTTAAGTCTGTTCAAAAATATACAATTTTCTCCTATTTGTGTGTCGTCATTTTTTAAATGTAACATGAGATTACACAGTAACAAAAACCGGCTGACGGGTTGATTGTAGTTTTGTAGCCTCTGATGCCTCTGTATAATATAATCTCCAATGATGTACTCCTACTCCTTTTTTTTTGGATCAAGTCTCACCCTCATCTTCGATTAATCCTTTTGTGTTGTAGTTTTTCATTGGGGAGGTTGATTGAGAAAAAGTGGAGTATACGTATAAATATACCTTTGTATACAGAAGGAAAAGGGCAGGGAGTTCATTGACCAACAGAGTTTATATTGTAATGTGATGGGTAATGGATATTTACTCAATCGATATTCAAAAATCAACCGTTTTTCCCTATTTAAATGTCATTTTATGCGTCTTAGTAAATCTCAAGGGTCTATTTATATATCGGTAATCCCTGCTGCAACAAATGCACTATCCCTGAGAAATACAGTTTTAATGGGTTGAATGTGGTATGTTGTGAAAAAAATCCAAAAGGGAATCCAAGAATAGGATTTTTGAATTAAGTTGAATTAAAAAATTGGCACTCGGCCGTTGCGTCTACAAAATAAATTTGGTTTTCTATAGGATTTGGCTAAAATATAGATTTCGGAAGCTTGTCTATCCAAGACTTCCTTGAGACCTTTGGAATGACATAGAAATCCTTCAACCTTAATTGATATTAATTTTTTTTCTTTATCTACATCGAAAAAAATTAGGTGCGTCATTAGGAATTGGTCAACTTGCTATACCAAAAGCCTGTTATTACGACGAACACACAAAATGTTTTTTTTTTTTCTTCTTCTTCCTTTTTTTTTTATTGTAAGTGCCACTGATTGCTCGCCTTAATTCTCTTTGATGTTTGAATTTTTGATCACTGAACATCTTTTTTTTAAGTTTCCTCAGTGTTTCCCCTGCTTTTTTGTACATATGCCAGGTCTAGTACAGTACATAACATGCAGGGAAGACCACATTGGAGCTTTCAACAAATTGGAGTCAGTTTTTTTTTCTCTCCCTGTTGCTGTACTTCCAATTATTCTACATTGGTTTGTATGCACGTGCAGGACATGTGACTATATCCAAGAGTAATGTTTGGCAAGAATTTTTTTTAAAAATCACAATTGAATCCTTTGTGGCTCCCGGTGACTGGATAGCTCATAAAATGTCCACACTTTTAAGTACAGAGAGAGAAAAAAAGTGGACAATTGTTGGAGATTCGTCAATAAATGAAACTTGATTTTGAACATACCGGATTCAAAATACTGTATCTGTTATTTTTTTCGAATTAAATGACCCTTCAAAGAATGCTGTCAAGGTTGCGAGAAACTATGTAAATGTCTATTGTTTGACGTTTTTCAAGAAAATTTGTGACACAAACGATGACAATGGTGGAAAGTCCATTGATTTTTTTTAGGAGAAAAACAACCTACAAAAAGATGTTGATGATTTTCAAGGGATATAAATCGCAGTTTCAATTAACCAATTTCATTACAAGCTTTTTTTTTGATGATTTTGAGTTCACATTTTCATTCGAGGAGACAAAAACCCCAATTAATTCTATGGGTTTGCCCTTCTTCCATCTAATCTTGAGTTAGAAAAATCAAGATTGTACATTACGATTTTTTCCTAACATTTCTTAACAAAGATAATAATGGTCTGCATCCTCACTTTTCTTTCTAATACTTTCTCTTTACACATTTTCTTGGCACACACGAGGAAAAACTGGGGAGAAAACAGCTAAAAAAATGTGTCTCAAAATAATTCCTAGACAAGATTTGTTTGGATGTAGAATTTGAAATCATTTTCCAGGTCAATAACTACCGTTTGAATGGGCTTTCGGAATTCGTAATAGACAGGGAAGTTTAAAAAAAATCCCTTAAAAATGTATATAATTTGTGTT
Organism: Disparrhopalites patrizii; assembly: GCA_034698585.1. Taxonomy (NCBI): domain Eukaryota; kingdom Metazoa; phylum Arthropoda; class Collembola; order Symphypleona; family Sminthuridae; genus Disparrhopalites; species Disparrhopalites patrizii. The sequence continues at coordinate 7,418 of JAQGBT010005208.1, forward strand.
ACTTATACCACCCTCCACACATATATTAAGGAATGATGGAAGGTGCAGCAAAAGCACACCTTTCCCCCTACTCGCTTTTTTTTTTGGACATTTTTCATTTTGAATGTGGCAAATGAGGTTCTTCAAACAGTCAGTCTCGTCGAGTTGATGGGGACTTGAAGAACTTCTTGTGGAATTTATGAATCATAAAAACTGCCAACTTTCGTTGACCATTGACCGCATTATATCCCCTTTTTCCTATATCACACCATCACACTAATGTACAGTATAAAATATTCCTCATGATAAAGGCCTCCATTTTTTTCCCCTACTACTGTACTGCAATTGTACAGCCACTTTTTTTTTTACTCTTGGAACTAGGACGTCTAATGACAAAAATAAATATTTTACACACCGAAAAAAATAATTAAATAAATAAATACGCAAGGGACAATCATTCCACACGCTACTTAGGCATTGTTAAAGGGGTAAACAATTGTTATTTTTGCTATTTCTACTACATAACATTGTGTACATAAGTAGTTTCTAAAGCTACTCTAAAGACATGTTAAGGCCAACAATCAGAAACTCTCTAGGGATTCTATAATCACAAGTGTCCTTGCTCTTAAAGGGGGAGTCTAACGAGCAGTTTCAAGCTATAAGCAGTTTATTTTTATAATAAGCCCAGAGAGTTACCCGCATGGAAAGAAATTGAAAGAAAAATGAGACAAGATTCCCACACTTTCAAGCATTGTTGGGAGTGAAAATAATAGATTGTTTTCCCCGCCTTTCTCTCTCTCTCTCTCTGTCTCTAATTCTCTATTGGGTGATTTTCTCACACATTTTCAAAATTAATTAGAAAAATACACAGAGAAAAAAAAATACAAAAAGATGTGTGAGTTCCGAGAAAAAAGGAAAAGTATGCAAATATGTCAGTTGGTATTGATGTAATTAAATGCATACCGGCAAAAAAAAAGGCTTGTCAAGTCACTACATGCCAAAAGGTGGCTTGGGCAGGTCGTAAGTACACACACACGTTGTGATGAGCACAAATGTGTGCTTCATCGCAATAAAAAGGAATAAAATACAGAAAAAGGGAGAGAGAGAGAGAGAGAGAGAGAAAGAAGAGAAGAAAAAAACAAGTCAAGTTTCTTTCCGTGGACTAAATAGCTGATGAAATCTAATACTCTCTTTATTTTCTTCCGTTATATAGGTACGTATACTTTTGTATACATTTATTTTTCCTTCCTATAACTACACATTTGCTGACAATGAATTGTTGGAAGACAAAGACTCCGTTTTTTTTACCTTATTATTCCCATCAATTATTCACAAATAATTCAAAAATTAAACGTGATGGGTCATCATTCATTGTTATTGGACTTGACTAACACTCAATGCATGCGCCGTAATTAAGAGCTTAACACAAATTAATGTAGGGAGAACTGTACAGTTTTAATAATTCGGCAATGACATTTGAATGAGTTAAAGCTTCACACGCACTTCTCTCTCCCTCTCTCTCTCTCTTTCTGTCTCTTTCTCTCTCTCTCTTTCTGTACAATAACAATCACCGGCAGTATGGACATTTCCTTGTAGAAAGTTTTTCAAGGGACTGAGAGAGAAATAAAGGAAGAGAGAGTGCGGAGAAGAGAGAAAGGAGAGATAAGAAAGGAAAGAGACATTGTACCAGAAGCGAGATTATTACAAACTTAATCCTACACACAAATGAAATCTACTTTGCTACTAATTTTTCTTAAATATCATCTCATCTTCCCTGATCCGTGGTCCGACTTTGACCATAGGAAATATATATTCCAAACTCGCCTTCACACCCCAGACAGCTTGAAGCTAAAGACCACTGAACCAAACTGGTCCACCGGATGAACCAGATTATTATTATTATAACCACAAAAACCAGTGACACGAACACTCTATGAGAGTTTACTAATAAAAACACCTTCGAAAGAAATCAAATACAAAAAAAAAAACTTTTTTTTCATGGTGTATTATAGAATCCATATAAACACATTCCTTTTCACCAAGTAAGAAATTATCCTAGTTGAGGTTTTTTGCAAAAGGGGTAATATTTACAGGGATACATAAATATGTATGTAAAAAAAAAACTCATTGTCTCATTGTGACCAATCCCACAAAAACCGAAGGTCTCGATAATAATTAGGTCCTGGTTGAGTAGTCGTAAGAGTGAGATGATGTGGATGTGCCCAACAATCTGTATATGCAGCTAATTGTGGTTGGAAAAAGGAGATGCAGATCAATTCTACTTTTACAAGCTCTGTCATATCCTTTTGTAATTGACTATGTAAATCCTTATGGGTCAAGCAATGTAGTAGGTATTATACACTGAAAATTTTCCGATTTAGGACTGGCAAAAGGGGAAAAGGGTTAAGACATCCCATTATTTTTTAACCATAATTACATATTTGATCATCAAATTCTTTAATTTCTCCCTTTTATTTTGAATTTTGAACCTTATTTCCTATGTTCCCCCAACACATATCACCTGATGTCCCTCCCCCGGAATGGATGGACGTGAAGAAACGTTTGGGTGAAAGTGTAGTGGCATGAATAAATCATGGTCGGGTTAGGACAAGAAGGCTCTTAAGTCATTCTTCGGTAATATTTTTTGTTGTTGAAAAAAAAAATCCAAGGAAAATTTTCGGCCTTCAAATCCTGTGGATGTTTTCTTTATTCAAATGCATGCATTTAGATGATTATTTATTATACATAATTACCAATTTGGAGAGGAAATTGAAAAATGGAGAGTATGGAGCTTCAAGAGGGGGGAAAAGTGACTTGGAAACGGAGAAAAAAGGGTGAGAGAGGTGGGAATTAATAAGCAGGTGCATAAACACGGGGTATAAATGTCCACTTTTCTCGCCATTTCATTGACGGGTAACAACTTTGACTTGCTCCCGAAACAGGAATTTTTTCCACCGTTCCAGGACCCCCAACTTGGAATGAATTAGGAGCTTCTCCCCTCTTGTAACCTACATAAAGGGATTCCCACAGGTTCAAAGGCGATCTCTTCCCTCTGTATTAGGAATATGTGGTCAAGAGAGTAGGTAATTTATGCTACCCATACATTATTTTTGGGTATAAAAAAAAAAAAAAAATGGATTCTATGTGTGTATCGGTATATACAGGGTACAAAATACATTTTACCCCCTTGGTACAGTCAGAGGTGGTGGAAATTAGGATGAAAAAGCAATGGACTCTGGGATAATACATATTTTCGTTTAAACAAAATAAAAACAATTATTCAAAATATTAAATAAAAACCATTTTCTATTTTAATGTACTAATTTTTAATTATCTGTATTTTAGACAGGAAGCAAAAACAATTTTGAAATTACTTGTGAATCATGCTTAGAAATTTTTTGGAGGATTTGTATGTACATACTGAAAAACTTTTGTTAAGTGATTTTTGTGGGTGCTTTTTTTTTGGATCCTACAGATAAAATGAAAATCGGGTTTCTGAAAAAACCTATTTCTGATCTTGGCGCGAGTCATAATTTGACCAATTATTGTCCTATCAAAATATATTTTATTCGATCAAAATGGATTCTATTTGGTCAAAATGGATTTTATTTGACTAAAATGGACTTTATTTAATCAAAATGGATTTTATTTAATCAAAATGGATTTTATTAGATCAAAATGGATTTTATTTAATCAAAATGGATTTTATTTAATCAAAATGGATTTTATTTCATTTAATTTAAAATTCAACCTAAAACAGGTGGAATTTAAAATAAACCAGGACTTATTGTCCCGTTTCCACCGCCCCCGGGTTTAGCTGTACAAAGTGGGTAAAATGTATTTTGGCACCCCGTACACGATTCCTCGTAAATATAGGCATCCAATTATGCATAGCTAAATATATAGGAACGGGTAAAATCATAAGGACATTGAATATGTTTATCTTATGTATTGTTTTCCTATAAAAAAAAAGTGAGCAGAACCTGAACGAATCCGGCGGGCGCATGATGATCTTACGTCCAACCTCCTAGGGAGAATCTTGAACCAAAAGCCACAAGGGTCTCACACCGTCACAGGGATGTATGTACATCTCAATTTCTGTTGCTATTTTTATTTTATTTTTTTCAAAAAAGGGTGGGAGACCGAGGGAGATAGAAAGAAAAAATGAGGTCAAAAAATAATCTGAGAAATCTTTGCATACCATCGGTGCATGCAGGCCCTTCCCTTGACAAAAATGTTCGTTTCTAGGTAAAATAAAGAATGTGCAAGTGCTTACAAATGAGTCTTTTTTATACCTTTGTATCATATTGCATTAATTTCTTTTATTTCCCTCCATACAAATATGCCCATAAAGGTATGGTGTGGACAGCGATCAAATAAAAACATGAAAATACATCCACCAACACATGTTTTCTGCATTTCCTTTTCTTGGAACGAGAAAACAATCCTTTATTGAGCATGGTCCTTATTTTCTCCCTTTGCCTTTTACGAACATGCATTTGAGCACATAGTGAAGGTAACAAACAGCTGAAAAAGGATGGTAGAAAGGAAAAGAGAGAAAATGAGAGAGAAAGAATGGCAAAAAGAAAAATGAAAGAGAGAAAATGAGAGAGAAAGAATGGCAAAAAGAAAAATGAAAGAGAAAAAAGGAGAGAGAACGACAAAAAAAAACGAAAGGGGATAAATAGAGAGGGAGAGAGAAAAAGAAAAATGGAAGAAAAGGAGACAAGAGACATACGAAAGGAGTCCAGAATGGGAGACAGAGAAGTTCAAAGTAATTTATATGTAAATCTGAATACATACTCAATTACACGTACAAGTTGTCTCATTGTAAAAGGCTTGACAATGACATATTCATTGAATATTTTGTTGCTCCTACAAAAGAGACCAAGCCCGTGTTATTTACTCCTGGTGACTTTCTTGTAATTTCCCTTGAAAATGACCACCCCAAAAAATACTATAAAAATTACACAGTAACCCAGAAAAAATTTAGACATCCCCCAATGCAGCCGGCGTGAAGTTGAATTCGAATATTTTATATGTCACTTTTCTTCTACACTAATTTCACACGTAGCATTTGGTAAAAAGATGCAATCATTTAAAGAGGAGAAAGAGACAGACAGCAGGTAAAGTGATGAAAACACTTGTGAATTTTTACACCATTTTACATCAGATTCCTTTTCACATCACCTCGTGTGTAACATCTTCTTCAAATATTATAGCTGTGAGCAGCCTAGTTTTGCAAGTGAAATTTTTCTCCCATAAAAATTGACTCCTTCCAACAGAAATCATTTCGTCATTAAAACCAGTACTTTATACTCCGTGCGGTGGATTTCCCACTCTCTGATGGTGGTTGTGGGGAAGGAAGGATCACCAACTAGTAAAAAGTATATGGCTAAAGGACAAAAAAAGACAAATATTGTTAACAAAATCAGGTTTTAATCACAGAAACATTTTTGTTGTTAGAAACAAGGTGTACTTAAACGTACATGAACGGCAAACCGATTTTTTAGGACAGTTTTACATTAAAGCATAGATGATATTTTAGTAACCAACTATCGCGTATAGTATTCATAGTGACTATCATCGTCTTCTCACGTACATCTCTTCTCTCTTAAGTCACATGTTTTCATTTTCGGACAGAGAGAGGCAGAGAAAAGCAATTAGCAGGAAATGGGAGAAAGAGAGAAGAAATTAAAAGGAAATGAGAGAAGGAGAAAGAGAGAAGAAATTAAAAGGAAATGGGAGAAAGAGAGAGAAAAAGAGAGGAGCAATTAAAAGGAAAGGAAGAAAGAGAGAGAAAGAGAGAAGCAATTAAAAGGAAAGGAAGAAAGAGAGAGAAAGAGAGAAGCAATTAGAAGGAAAGGAAGAAAGAGAGAGAAAGAGAGAAGCAATTAGAAGGAAATGGAGAAAGAGAGACAACTAAAGATAACTAGAGAGGCCTACTATACGAGTAGGCAAAAGAGACAATCAGAGGAAACGAAGAGTAAGAGAGACAGGGATTGACAATTAAAGAAGCAAGAGAGAAAACTACAGGAGAAGGGTAGAGACAATTATAGCAAAATAAAGGAGAAAGAAAGACAAGTAGAGGTGAAGGAGACAGAAATAGAGAAAATTAGAGAAAGACAGAAACAGAGAAATTTAAAGGAGAAAAACAGAAATAGAGAAATTCAAAGGAGAAAGACAGAAACAGAGAGACCATTAGAGAAAAAGAAGAAGCGACAGAATCAGAAGAGAATAAAAGAGAAAAGAAGAGAGAGAATATAAGAGAAAAGAAGAGAGAGAATATCGGAGAAAAGAGAGGGAATACAAATAGAAAATACAGAAATCAAGAGACATAGAAGAACTCAGAGTGCGAAATAAATAAAGAAACCGCAGCCGGAACTAGTGCCAAAAAGGAGGCGAGAAAAGCTAGGTTAGCAGTGTTGGAGAAAGACAGGTGTAAGTGCGTGTGAGAGGGAAAGAGAGAGAGTGCACTTACTCAAGACAAGTCCGCTCGAGGTGAAATAAATGTATGAAAAAAAAGGGCGAGAAAAATAAGGATTCGCAAGGAAAGTAAAATGTATAGAAAAATATGTGATCACCCACAAAAGAATCCAGCACAAACGGCCCTACCCATAGATTGAATCATTTTCAAATTTATCTCCCTATCTTAAACATCCCTTATGAAAAAAACTTGTAAGACAAAACAAATTATGCATTTTGCGGAAAACGCAACAAATTTCTCATTCATGTCCGTATAACCCAAGTAAACCAAGTTGCCTACGACAAATCTGGGGGAAATTATTATTCCTAAAAGTAAAAAAAAAAAAAAATCGGGAGGTGGGGGGATGAGGAGAAGAATGAGGAATAAATTTTAACAGCAGGTTTTTTAAGGTTAATAGTATGACAATATGTATATGGGTTCAATCCTTATAATATCAATGCCATATTTCTCTGATTTTGCCGCCTTTCCCCCCTTTTTTGTGCGTCAAGCATGTGTGAGAGTGATGGAGATTTATAAGATGAAGAAAGGAAGATAGAGCACGTTCACTGATGAACATCAGAGGGAAATGTTCCTATTTCATTTTTCATCTCTTTCATTTCTTTATAGATTCATTACAATGGGAGGAGGCTTGAACTGAGTGATTACTTACATTAAATAAAACTTCTTCCATATGATTCTTTCCCCCGGGATTTTTTCCTATAGATATGTACACAATGTAATAATTTTTCTTTTATGACTACATGTACACTTCCACTGATGTCGATGGGGCCGACAACCACCTTTGTACGTGGCCTCAAGCCTATGGCCTTTATCCCATAATTGTCTCTCTATTTCTCTCTCTTTCTCTTTCTTTTTCTCTCTTTCTCTCTCTTTCTCTCTCCTTCTCTCTCCTTCTCTCTCCTTCTCTCTC
>JAQGBT010005209.1:0-14791 GCA_034698585.1 Disparrhopalites patrizii
CAGACCGGACCGGACCGGACCAGGACCATGGACCATGCATATGGTCTGGTCCGGACCAGACCATGCCCAGCACTAGGCGCTGAGAGAGTAAAAAATTATAAAGAGACGGCAGGAAAGTGAAAAAAGGAAAGAGACGACGATAGAGTAGGAAAATAAGAACGAGACGACTATATACAGTAGGGCTGAGTAGGGTTTGTTTTTTTGAAAACGTCCAAATAATGCCTAAGGTAAATATCAGGGAATTTGATGGAATATACATAAAAATATTCATAATTGGTCCCAGTCGCAATCAATAAATTCCCATTTCCGGTTTTTTCTTGTACAAAATAGATTTACTTCAAAGAAGTTTATACCATTTTCATCCCAATTTTTTCATCCCAATAAGTAAATATGTACTTATTGGGTTGGAACAAAATTGTCTAAATCGAAGCTGTTCTAATTATGCTTGTCCTATTAATGAGTAAATGAGTAAATCATTTCCATCTGTGCTAGTTGGATATGCACGGGAAAGGTGCATAAAAAGTACATGGCACGCCTCTAACTCTAATCAGTGAGCAGTTGAAATGGAAATCTAAATGACAATTCATTTTCCTTAGAGGGAATGTGACGACACCTTCGTTGTCAGGTAGGATGACCCAACAGGGAACAGTATTTGGTAAATGGAAATCAATGGTTTGCAAACAAATAGATAACTTACAAGCTCATCATATCCGCAAGACATTTATGCATGCACAAATCTCCACCTACCTTTAAATACGTTCGTCTTGCAAGTACACTAGCACGTTGAACATACAAATGTACACGGCAAAGGTTGTGAAAAGCATTGCATCACCAATAAAATAAGGTGTACAAACCGTACTTTTTTAATCAATCGAAAGGATCTCGTTGATCCTCCCTTATTTATTCAATTTTTATATTTTCATTCTTCTTTTTCTTCTTCACATTTAAAGTTTGCAGTTGATGTTTATCAAAAAAAAAGTGAAACTGCTCACAGGAAATGGACTAAATCACCCGAAAAAAAAACAAAAGGCGAAAGAGATGTTTTTTCTTATACAAATAAGACCCATACTCAAGGCTACGAGCACAGAAGTTGGTGGTGACCTGGTTTGGTATATCATTAAACGTGGCTACACATAGTATTATAATTAATTCACATCAAAACTTAATTATTACGCACTAGAGTCCGCGTACAAACTTAAGTGTAAGTTAACTGGTAGGCATTGCAAATATTAGTTGCAATTAGACATATTAATAATAACAATAACATAATTACCACATAGTGAATACTTTCCTTGCAATTGATTTTTATTTTTTTTCTTTGAACGCCTGTTTTCCATAATGTTTTACAAGAGGAAACTTTGGCGAACGTTTTAAGGATTCGATTATTATTACCAAATTGTATTCTTTCCGTTAACCCGCGGATCACTTGCGAAATTAGCTACGAGAAACTTTTGTATACAATCACAAATTGCAATTCATCGTTGTTTTGTTACATACGATTAACTATTAGCATCATCTTGTGTACGTGGAGTAACTAATCAAATAAAAAAGTTATACTTCCTTTCTGCCCATCTATTACAGTTCCTACACTTGTAACTACACCTTAAGATATACGCGTGTATCGCGACATTTACAGATACGCATATCATTTTTTCTTCTTTTTAGGTAGAGACATGAGATAAAAGTTTGTCAAGCATTTCTGAAAATCAAAGTACAGATGTGTTTAAGTAAAAATCTGAAAATGTTTAATAACAGCATCAACATCATTTATATGTATAAGTAGAATTATTATTAATTCAAAATATAAATAATAGAATAACTAGCTACTTGTTAAACTTTCAGAAAATCACTATAATTAATGCCGCTTCCGTAAATATTACTCGGTTTTTACAGTATAACCTAACACACTCGTAACACGCGTACCATTCATTGTTTTTTTCATATGCTTTACTTAATTATTAAATACTATACCTACACAATTTCGCGACCGAATTATCTGCGCAATCATACAGCATGTTCTTCTCACACACGACTAATAAAACGTTTACCGGTGTAAATACATTAAACTCACCACGAATGTGGAAATTTAATTATTTGTTCTTTTTTCACTTTTACAAAACATTTAAATAACTCTAGTTTACAGTTAAAACAGGTTTACATAATTACGGTCTCCATCGAGTGTGTTACAAGGACGTGTGTGAGCGTGTAAGATATTGATTAAATGGAAATGAAAAGAAATACTTCTAACAACAAATATGGTCATGAAGGTAGTTACTGATAAGAAAAAGTAATAATTATAAGTTAAGATGAAACTTAATTTAATCAACTTCTTCAATCGTTGGGCCACCTGCACCACCAGCTCCAGCTCCAGGGGCAGCACCAGCGCCAGGGAATCCGGCACCACCGGGGGCACCAGGAGGAACACCACCGCTAGCAGCATACATCTTTGTAATAATAGGATTACAGATTTTCTCTAACTCCTTCTGCTTGTCTTCGAATTCTTCTTTCTCTGCCAACTGATTAGCATCTAACCAACGGATGACGTCATTACATTTGTCGGTAACAGTCTTTCTGTCAGCCTCTGTAAAAATCGAAAAACCATAATTTTCATTAATCATCTGTCATAATATAATGACTTAACATGAACAACCATGTGATTAAAACAAAAACTACGTACCAGGGATTTTATCTTTGACTTTTTCGTCTTCAACTGTGCTCTTCATGTTGAAACAGTAACTCTCCAGACTGTTCTTGGCAGCTACGCGGTCCTTCTGCTTCTCATCATCCACTCGGTATTTCTCGGCTTCGTTGACCATTCGCTCGATTTCTTCCTTTGAAAGTCTCCCTTTGTCGTTTGTGATGGTGATCTTGTTTTCCTTTCCAGTAGATTTCTCGATGGCAGTAACATTCAAAATACCGTTAGCATCAATATCGAATGTGACTTCAATCTGTGGGACACCACGTGGAGCGGGAGGGATTCCTGTCAATTCGAATTTGCCCAAAAGATTGTTATCCTTTGTCATTGCGCGTTCACCTTCGAATACTTGAATCAGTACACCAGGCTGGTTGTCAGAATAGGTGGTGAATGTTTGGGTTTGTTTAGTTGGAATGGTGGTATTTCGCTTGATCAAAGTAGTCATTACTCCTCCAGCAGTCTCGATACCCAAACTCAAGGGGGTGACATCGAGCAGTAACAAGTCCTGGACTTCTTCTGACTTGTCTCCGTGGAGGATGGCAGCTTGGACAGCAGCACCATAGGCAACAGCTTCATCGGGGTTGATTGACTTGTTCAATTCCTTGCCGTTGAAGAAATCCTGAAGCAGCTTTTGAATCTTGGGAATACGGGTGGATCCTCCGACCAAAACAATATCATGGATCTGAGCTTTGTCCATCTTAGCATCACGCAATGACTTCTCCACTGGTTCCAGAGTGCCTCGGAAAAGATCAGCGTTTAATTCCTCGAATCGAGCACGAGTAATGGATGTGTAGAAGTCAATGCCATCGAACAGGGAATCAATTTCGATTGAAGCCTGGGTGGAGCTAGAAAGAGTTCTCTTCGCTCTCTCACAAGCAGTTCTCAACCGACGAAGGGCACGCTTGTTGGTGGTAAGATCCTTCTTGTATTTTCGCTTGAATTCTTGCACGAAGTGATTCACCATTCTGTTGTCGAAATCTTCACCACCCAAGTGAGTGTCACCGGCAGTGGACTTGACTTCAAAGATTCCATCTTCAATGGTTAAGATAGACACATCGAAGGTACCTCCACCCAGATCAAAAATGAGCACGTTTCTTTCACCTTTGCCCTGTAAAATCGTACAAACATAATTAATAATAAAATGTCTCCTGTATTGAGGAAGTTCAATTGATACTTATAGGTATATAACAAGTGACTTAAACTAAACCATAACCACAGAAAAACAAACGGGGTGAATTCTTACCTGTACCTTCTTGTCCAACCCGTATGCAATTGCAGCTGCTGTCGGCTCATTGATAATACGGAGGACATTTAACCCGGCAATCGTTCCAGCATCTTTCGTGGCCTGACGCTGAGAATCATTGAAATAGGCCGGCACGGTTACTACGGCGTCAGTGACCGATTTACCCAAATAAGCTTCCGCAGTTTCCTTCATCTTGGTCAACACCATTGAGGAGATCTCTTCAGGGAAGAAAGATTTCTTGTCTCCTTTGTATTCTACTTGTAATTTGGGCTTGCCACCATCGCTGATGACTTCAAATGGCCAGTGCTTCATATCAGCCTGAACTGCCTGGTCTTCAAACTTACGGCCAATGAGTCGCTTAGCGTCAAAAATGGTGTTTGTAGGGTTCATAGCCACCTGATTTTTAGCAGCATCACCGATAAGTCGCTCACTGTCGGTGAATGCCACGTAGCTGGGGGTCGTCCGGTTACCCTGGTCGTTGGCAATAATTTCCACCTTTCCATGTTGGAAAACTCCGACGCAGGAGTATGTGGTTCCTAAATCAATACCGATTGCGGGTGCCTTTGCCATTATTAATCTGTTGGGTTAACACAAATGCAATCCGTTAATGTTAATAATCTTACATTTTGAATAATCACTTTATAAGTAGACTAGTAGACCTATAGAAATCAACCTCTGTTAAAACGGGCAGGCACGGCCCATTAAATACAAGGTCATAAAAAAAATTTATTCCATCCTCATCACAAATAATGCCTGAACAAGCACCACAAGTCTCCCATCATCTCTACTGCTTCTTTTCCACTTCTTGAATTGTTTTACCAGCATGTCTTATAATATAAAATTGATTGTACTTAATACGACTGAACCTCCAGCAATTAATTCTACATTCTATTTGCCAAACAGCAAATTCTTAAAATAAACAGTCAAAAAGTGTTTCAAACCAGATCAAACCACATTAGTCAGTCACACCTACCAAAAAGGAATAAATTCTTCCTCCTCACGAAACACAGGAACAACTCCCACGATTTTTATTACCATACAATCACCTCCACCACAAGATCTTTGAACTCAAACGTATAAGAATCCCCCCCCCAGTAAAATCATTCTAACTTAAAAATTCCTTTAAAAACTTAATAATTCCTTTAAAAACTTCAAATTTTCTTCTAAAACCTCCCCTTTTCCCTAAATCTTTTCCGGCAAAGCACGCCGCTGGAGAATCCTTAATAGGACATAGGGGGCATGATGCTATAGATTAATCCCCAAGAAAACTGATCATGCCCGGAAAGGCAATAATTTCCGTTCCAAAAAAATAATAAAAAAAACTACCAGACTACTTGACCGAATTAAAAGGGAATTTTTTCCAAAAAAAAACGTACCTTGTTCACACACGTTCCGGGAGACGAGTAATAGTTGAAAATTGCGAATTTGTAACGGAATTTAGACCAGCGAAGTTGGAGTCCTTTTCCCTTGTCGAATGTAAAATTTGAGCGGTTTTCCACTTTGCATCCAACCTCAACCGTGCAAACCTTTAAAAGAACGAGTGTGTGGATTCCGAGTGTGGTTTAAGCCCGGCGTTTCTCTCTCTACCACACACTTTCATTTATGTCTCATGGACCTTTTCCCTATACTTCATCCAATGCCTTATGCCTCGTCGGCTGTGGAACATTTTCGAAGTTTCCATGTGACGTCACGCCCGCCCTGAGTCATCCCCTCGAAACGTTATGCCCATTCCCATCCCCCTCCATCCCTCTCCGTACCAAAGACCATCATAATGGAAGATATTTTGAAGGGGGAAATAGTTTTTGGAAAATTTGAAATCTTTTTTCCAAATTTCGAACGGGTTGAAAAGCCCGTTTTTCCCTTGTTTGAGTCCAAAGGAAAGCAGTTGGGGGTGACTCCTGGACCTTCTCATTGGCCGGCTGTTTGGACATGGACAAGGCTCTGGCATGAGAAAAAAGCATGGGGCGAAAGCACGGTCGATCAATGAATCTTTCCAATCTTCTAGATCCTTCCATGCCGTCTCCCATGCCTTGTCTCTGTCTCCCTCTCTCTCGAGTTCTCTCTGTCACAAATCCCGAATGCCATTCCAATGGAGAGAAAAAGGAGAGGGAAAAAGAAATTTCCAGTCCATGCCGTGAAGGAGCGCCAGACGTATGCCGAGAACCAGCTTTTTTTCTTTTCTTTTATTCTTTTACCGTTTTACCTTTTACCAACCTTTTCTTCATTTTCACCTCCATTTTCCCAACATTCCCTTTTCAGCAGCATTCGTTTTATTACCATTCGAAAAACGTTTAAAAATTTAAAACCATCATTTAATTCTGACAATTGACAAAGCCGCAGTTTTCCACTCGACAATTTCCTGGGAAAAGTGCCCTTAAATTACATCAGAACGAAATTCCGTCATACAACTCTTAGTCAAGCATTTTTGTATTCGGCATTAAATTCATTTGCATAACTTGTGGTTTTTTGTATGAGTGATTTTTTGGGTGGTGATTTATTTATCGTTCTAATTTCTAATTAACGTTTCTAGTCAAATAGGGCTTGTCAATTGGTGCTAATCTTTCGTCATGATCACGAGTTAGCACGATAATTGGTGGTCTTTTATTATGATCAGGGATTAGGGAGATCCCGGTTAACGAGGGCGGAGGTCATTTCATTGGTATGGATTTAAAGGAATTGGAAGAGTTTAGTTTAAAGGTTTGTTTATGTGATTTCATTGCGAATTGGAGTACTCGTGACATTGTTTAGCTTAGCTGATTTATGATTGGACAATGTCACAGTGTCCGGTAGAAAATGGGAAGGTATATAAATGATGCAAAAGTGTTGTTTACGTAGTTGACTGAGTATCAATTATGTATAAAGTTTATTCAAACTGTTTTTCTGAAACGGAACTGCTTGCAATTGAATTTTTCATTACTATTTGGATTTTCTTTAATTTTTAGGACATGAAGTATCCGGAAAAGTTGGCGTAAAGGAAACGTTGAATAATCTTATTCTTCATCAGTCAAACTGCAAGTCATGATCATTTGTACACATTGGCGTCATAGAATAATGGAATACATTAGAAGAGTTCCAGGAAGATGCTGCAATTGCAAAGTTCGTTTTTTTATAGATTGTTCAGCAGCCGAAACAATATATTAGTTTGATTTGGAGAATACGGATATTAGCTGATTTGGGAAAGGGGGAAGCTCAGACATTTCACCATGAGCTGTCACATGTGAAGTCATGGGATCATTTTGTCGGAATAGAATGAAATGACGGCATAGGTACATATGTATATATTCAAGTACTGGATTTAAATGGCTAAAGTTATACATTCATTACATTTTTATGGGTATAGTAGCAGGAAGATCTTTGGACTATGAATTCTATTGTGAATTCATGTGCCCTTTTGTATAGTCTTTGTATCAACATAGATCTTCAAATGGCTAACGTGTGAGCTGGTATTCTTTATGGCTTTTGGATGCTGCCGAATGATTACTGATTGCCATCACTTCCCACACTACTCGTCCAGTCGGCATGTGGAAACGATGATGGTCGAAAGGGTTGCAAAAAACTCACTATAATGATGATGATGCAGATACGAATGAGTAATAAGGGAGAGGCTGATGACACAGACGTATATGTGTACTTGTGTGAATCATGGGATTCACGATGAATGGACGTAACAACCATGGGCAGTTATTGCATATGTATTTAAACACACATTTTAATATGTACTACCTGGAAATCATTGTGTTGATTTAGAAAAAAGGCAAATGTATAGCCTATAAAAGAGAAGGGGAAAAATATACGTAATGTGAGAGAAGCCATTAGTAAGTAATATGAGTGTATGCCAGGGTGTTGCATTTGGTGTAAAACAGTCCTTGAGACAGAACTGGACAAGCTGTTTGGCCTTTTCCAGTGAAACATTAGTATTGTGTCTGCAATGTTCTGGAAAAATCCTTGTACTATGCATATGAAGTATAGAATTGGCAGTTGACTTGTACTCTTGTGTAAGTAGTACATTTTTACATTTATTACTAGCAATAGGGCTTAATATTCTACTGCACTGTTTCCACGTGGCTTTACTCAGGAATGTTTCGTACGGGGCTTCCCCGTACTTAAAGCATCGTTTGAGGTGGGTCAGGCTCGTGTGACTTTCCAGGAAATGTCGGGGAAAGTGTACACAACTTTTTAGTGTTCGTAGAAAATAACTTTCTTATGTAAAATGTGGGAAAGATAATTTAAAAGGAGAAGACGCACGTGTAAGTAAATGCATATTGTGCATCCAGAATGACTTCCTGAAATATATTGGAATGCTTTCCCATGAGTCAGCTGGATTTGTGGGAAGCAATCAACAGGAAATGCACACTAAGCAAGTTATTCTTGAGATAATGAATTAATTAACTTGTCCTTCTTTCACATTTGTCGTTAGAAATGAACAATCAATTCTTGTCATGAGTTTTTAAACGTAAAACTTTTTCCAAAGCAAGAAGGGAATTAGTATGTATAACAATGTCTGGGTCTGGAGTGGTTGGAGCTCCTGGAGCTGTGTTGAAAGACCCAGAAAGATCTCAAAAAAGCCGACTGTATTTCTATTTAGATACATGCGGAAATGCATTATGGTCTTGTATAACCAATCTGGATACGGAGTCACACTAAATTGTGAAGAGATAGAAATTTCCAGGTGCGTGTATTTCCACTGGAAATATTCCTGGAAGTATGGACAGATTGGCATTGGACTGGGACTCCGGAACTAAATCCTGCTCCAGTGGCGTCTCCTTCCTCTGATCTTTGTCTTCTGTTTGTTTTTGTTATTTTTTCCCTTTTTGATGTTTTGGCTTAGATTAGTCAATAGTTGCTTTCCAGGGAACGTTCTGGAATCATCCTTATCGACAAGTACATCATTTCACTGATACGAAAGCACTACACATTTGAGTAAATATTAAATATATGGATAAATAGGCAACGTTTACACTCCGTCTTTTCAGTGCGTGAAATTTTATTATCGGCCCACAAAGGTGATACAAGAGACAATCTTAAAACAAATTAACGAATGTAAAAAAATAATTTATTAAGTAACAACTCTTATTGGGTCAAAGCCACTTTCAAACAGTATAGATTGCTTGTTTCCCTATAGGAAATAGAAGATTAAAAGCATTATGTATTACGACAAAGCTTACCAGGTACTCCATATCCAAAAAAGTATATTTATCCCGAGCGGGATATAGGATTATGTAAGTGCAAACTAAAAAAAATAGTAATTCGTACAATAAACAGCAATAACAAGAGAAACGGTACTATGTAAAAAATGAGATCGGACTAGATTTCAGAATACTGCTATTTTACAATTGCATGAAAAATCTGTTACGAATTACAATCAGGTATTAATGTTCTAAATTACAATGTGCACTAGTCACTGTACTAACTAAGGAAAATAGTATACAAATTAACAACAGCGTCGCGATTAATTAATAGAATTATGTAGAAGTGGAAACTTATATCTATGCACAGGTGTAACGATTACATTTTTACTAATTTGCTTCTGTCATTTACAATGACACACACGTTTTAATATAATGAAACACTTTCACGGCACCGCAAGTATGTACTTACAAAATAACAAGAAGAAAGTGTATTGTCCGTATATACAAAGTAAGTATAGTTGCCTGATAATGGAAATGCGGAACATCAATAAGATATCAATCTATTTGCAAATTACAAGGTACATTTGTGATGTCTGTTTAAATATTTAAAAAAAACATGCTTTGTATAAATGGACCTGCGAAGAATCGATAAACAACAGCGAGCCCACAGAAGTTCATACAAAAGCAACATGAATGGGCTCAATGTCTTTTGAACATATCACAACATAGCACACATCATAGGAGTTATATGCCAAACATGGCAAATACAAAAGGGTTAAACGATCCGATGAAATCGAAAGTCTATATGAAAAAATAATAACTGCAAAAGAGGCGTTTTACAAGTGAAGAAAAACAGCAAAAAAAAAAGGAACTGGATCATCCCACACAAGTCCTTTGCCTTCCAAATAAAAAATACACATTCAGCAATTAGTCCTACTAAGGACGTGTCAAACAGAACCATTGCAAGCAAAAAAAGTGACAGCGGAAGAATGAAAGACGTGGAAACTATTTTTTCATTGCTAAATTAATACTATGTATAAACCCGTTCTGGTATACATGATTAAATGTAATAGTATTAGGTGTACATCCGTATTTTCCCACGTATCCAGGGTAAGTAGTAGGTGATTCGGGAGTAGACATCTGGATAGCCGGGTCTGGCACAGCCCGAGCCAAATGAAGTAATTCCCACCAAATGCCAACGTCCGTCCCGGAAATTACATTGCAAAGGTCCGCCGGAGTCTCCCTGTGGTCACAAATCGTTATTTACAAAGCCTTTAGAATATGTATATATTATTAATACTTATGATTAATATAGCTTATGACTGTTGACCATGTCTCCTATCCTACACGTGACTAACTCATGATAGTACTTCTCCAGGCCTCCGAACACGTAATTACACTATTTAACCATTAGTTAACATACATAATTGAGTATATCCAGGGTTGAAGTACATCATTCGATCATCTCCACGCATCTCTAATACATAAATTGATCATAGCCATTTACATAGTTAGTTAGTTTGTTAGTTTATTTGTTCTTCATATATATTTCGAGCAAAGAGGACAACGGAGGAGAAGCAGAATTGAAGTGATCAATTTATGTTTTAGGGCCGTGTGGAGATGGTCAAATTATGTGCTTAACCATCGATATGCCAACAATTGTAGGCAACCAAGACTCCTGTAGTTGCAACTGGATATTATTCTCTGAACTCTGAGCTTATTTTGTAATACTTTGTCCAGCCTGGGTTGTTCCTGGACAACAATTCCTGGCCAGGTCTGGAGTCTGGACGAAGACACAAAAAGTCTCTTACCAATCGCTGTCACGGAAAAATAGCGGTATATGTGGAAATATGTTAATTTCCATACACAAAATTATGCTTCTTGTGTCACAAAATTGCGCAATAGAAAAATGTCAACCTGAATTTTGTGGGTCATATTTAGCAAGTCATAAATACGGCAATAAATGTTTGAGCGAATAAAGCATTTCGCACAATTACACGGATGCGTCCAGAGAACGCAGTGAGAAAAATTGCATTATCTTTACAGCGCGCATTTAACACGCTCTCACATAACTGATCTTATACGGCATTCAATGTCATTAAATCTCTGTAAAAACCCAAATAAGATGAGGAGGACGCATTATCTTCCTTTTTTGGTCACACGTGAATGTTTTTGCTCTATCGGCAAAAAACGAATCACACTCAATGTCAGTGTCAAGTACCTTGAACTGGTCTAATTCACCAATTTATTTCCTCACGTGCGCCAAAGACGGCATGCAATGATTGAGCCGTCAAAAATTTGTTTGAATGTACTTAAGTACTGCTAAAAAGTCTTTAGGAAATGAAAGGGAAAGTTGACGCACCACGCAGGTTCCCTTGCTGCTCTTCTCATCACTGGGCCCAGCACAGAGATGATAATTCCGGATGCCGATTCGATAGGCCCGTTGGTACATCTCGTCACACTTGTCCTGGGCAGTCACGTGGACCCATACCTGAAGAGAACAAGAGTACAATTTTGTCAATAATTGATAACAATATTGATTTCAATAATTAATAATTGGTTATAATATTGATTATAATATATGTATATTATGTATACATATTTATATAAAATTGTACAAAGTATAGTAATTAATTTCTTTTAAACCGCATCTTATTTGACACCCGAATTTTATTTTATTTTTTTCCTTGCCTTGGAATATATTATTGTGCCCAGAGAAAAGGTTACGTTTTTATTTATATACATATATACATACATGGGTAGGCATATATTTAAATGGCTCTCATCTACTTTCTTTTTCCTGTTAACTATCTTGCGAGCTGAACAGCAGGGACCGAGTAATAATTAGTGACCAATTTCAACCCATTGTGTACATGAGTTGGAGGTGTTTTACTTTTTCGAGCAGTACAAATCACCTGCCAGTGTTCAAACTATATCTGTCTCTGTCTCTAATACAGAAAGAAAAACTGTAAACGAGATTTCTTGATCATCAATAAAACGCGTACATCCGTTCATTTTTGCCCTCAAGTCCTTTTTCTTTTACTATTATTAAATATGTCATGTATCCCTTTGATGCCAGCACTCTCATTTTCTTTTCCGAAATGAACCTCCCTTCCCCTACATATTTCATATTTGGCTATTTAAGTTTAATATATGTATGTACATACATCAGAAATGTGAACATGCGAAATCTGTGAGGTGGTACAGTTTGCCAAAAAAATATGAGTATCATTTTTATGAGTGAACAATTTTGCCCTGTGACGACAGACATGTTAACAGTCGGGGTTAACAGACTTTCCCATTTATCTGATACATATTATTATTACTCTTCATTTCCCTGTACCTACATATGAACATCTGTACACATGTATACCCAATTGCAAACGAAGGCATGTTAACAAACTCCTGCCAAGTTTCCCTCTGTAGGAACTGCAATAAAAAAAAATGCTTTCCTTCCCAACAGTAACATAATGGAGACATTTTAATGAGTACTTCGCTTTCTTGTCCATGTCACAAGAGAGAGAAAAATAAAACACTACGACAAAAATGTTTGTGGAAAAAAATCGATACAAATCAATGGTGACGGTGTTCACCTTCTGCCCGTTTGTCTGTCTGAAGCATGCACCAAACTCTTGTCAAAAGTCCATAATAAAACATGAAGACGAATGGACGGAAGTTCAACGAAACATGGGCAATTGTAGGAAGGATGGAAGAGTTAAAATACACGGTGAAGGTGGGCATTATATACCATTTATAAGTGTGTCTATCCTTTATTGTAGAGCATACGTGTGTGTGGACATAATGTTCCCCGCAAATAATGTGTGCACACGTCGACTTCACACGAAGGTCGTCACAAATGGGAAATACACTACCATTTTTCTGTGTTATTAAAAAAAAAAAACAAGGTAAGAAACATCAATGTACGGCAATGGATCAACCCAATGTTTGGATTAGGAAAAACTACTGGGAGAAAGTCTACAAAACATTCATGGGATTAACGATCCAAAAGGTAAATGTTGCCGGGAACGTTTCCCGGCAATCTGCCTCTCACCATTTCTTGTTTACATTTAAATACGAAAGTATTGGGTAGTGTTTTGGGGGTAATCTAATACACAAAATTCTATGCGTACGACATGCCAGTACATAGGTATAGGTACCTATGTAATATGATCAGAGAAAAGCAAAGAAGCAAAACTGGTTAAGTCCAAGTTTTTGATAATTGCGGTGTTTACAAGGTATGACATCCGAATCGGTATTCGAATTCAAATCGGAATTACATTCATATTTTTCAGTCTTTTAATCGGAATTAATATCCATAATTTTGTCAGAAAAATATTTTAATTGGAATTTATAATTACTAATACATTCGTTTAAATTCGTATTCAAAAGTTGACATTTGGATTGCGATTTGCGATACTTTATTGGTATTCGAAAATTCCTTCATTATGTTGCTAATAATTCCCGTCTGCGGGCAAGATTTTTTTTTTTGCAAAAATCAAGGTATTGTAACGATGATTTTTCCAATTGGCAGTAATATAACTATTTTGTACGTAAAAGCACTGACTTTTGCAAAATCAGGGTTGCGGAGTCAATTTATAATTTTGTGTATTGATTTCGCTTTTATTTGAAGTTCCAAACTATGCCAGATTGCATTGCAAATAATTTTTTAAAAGTATTCGAAGAGTATATGAATACGTATTCATATGTCTGAGTATTTGAATAAAATTGTGGTGGAATTAGAATTTATATTCTAGATATTCGAAATTTAAATTTGTATTCATAATTACGAAAAAACGCGTATTTTAATTCGAATTTTAATTCATATTTTTTCGGATATCATTCCTTGGTTATTTGCATGGTATAATTCCCGTGCAGAACATTTTTGGCTCAGAACGTCTTCGGAAATATTCTTTTAAAAATTCGAAAAAACAATGGTTTCCATAAGAAAGCATTATCAGAGGCAGCAGTATTTTCAGAGTATAATTATTATTGGACTTATTAATTTCTGTTCTGTACCTAAAGCGTTCATACGTAAATTCACTCATCGTTAGAAGAATTAATTCAAAGAAGACATTAATGTCACAACTTAATCAGGTTCTTGACTGAGAAAGTCCATGATTGACATGTGATATTGGAAAAAAAACGGATATATCACCGCAAATCTGTCAGCAATCTTTCTAAGGAGATGTCTATATAAATAGGTACATATTTTTGTTCTATCTTAAAAAGAATGTAGTCAACTTTTTTGTTAATTGAGAGAAGAACCAACCTGTTGCATTTTGGAGGACAACTTCCCCCTGGGTGAGTTCATGCCCCAGCCTGTAGCCACACATTTGACGCCCGTCATGTTGAAGGCCAGCGTCTGCTCATCGTCGTTGGGGAGACAAACTGGGGCAACGGTTGGTGACCACTTCAAGGGACGTGACAGCTTTACTAATGCTGAAACCAAGTTACCACCCACGTCAAAAACATAACATGAGGACATCTTTAGCTGATTAAAAAACAAATCACTACCCAAAAAAACAGAATTGTTGATAGCTGTACAAGTTCAACTGGTTCAGATATAGTCCACATATTATTAGGTATTTAAATGCTCTAAATACATATGCCCATATAGGTGTAGCCCTATTTATATATGTATTTATACGTGAAAGTCTTACCAATGTCATTATCAAATTCCTTGAACCGCTCATGGACAAAAACCCTGGACACGCCGATCATCTT
>JAQGBT010005210.1:0-14788 GCA_034698585.1 Disparrhopalites patrizii
GGAGGGCCCGGTACCCGGGTGTTGCATAATACACAGGGCATCTCTGGAGTATGCCATGGGCTAAAACCTAACTATATGTATAGCTAAAAACTAATGTTATTATATACGTTGCTTAATTTTACAATTTAAGGAATTTGTCGGGTATAATTATTGAATAATCTGGGCACGGACTATGTAGTCGTCTTAACTTTACATACGTTTCTTTCATTACGCGTAGCTCTTGAATAAACCTTGCGAGGGGCCACAGCTACCCAGTTGGCCAGAATTATAAGTTTACCCTATGTGGTGTCTTTACTATAGTTAAGTCAATTTTTTCCGATGTTAATCGGATCAGAAGTTACCCTCTACAACAGCCATGCACAATGATTCACACCACTGCCAATGCGTATCTCGTGTAGCATTTTATTGCAAATTTAGAAGTTTTTTTTTATCAAAATCTGACAAGAATTGACTAAGTTATGGCGGTTTTTGCAAAACAAAGTTTAAATGCGAAAAGTTGATTTTTGGAATCCGTCTTTAGGAAAAAACATTTGCCTCCCATTTTATGTTTAACGACGATTCAAAATAGAACAAAATGTTTCTAGAGCAGACTTTTATAGCGGATCTAGACAAAAAACTCCATTCCGATCCAACCAAGATTTAAAAAGTTACGGCGTTTTTTCAAAACAAGTTAAAAAATCTGAATTTTTTGTTAAATCGATTCTTGAATACCGTGTTTAGATATAAACATTTTACGTTCACGCAAGGATTCAAAACAGGATAAGCGTGTTTCGTGAGCATAATTTTATTGCGGATCTAATAAAAAGATTATTTCGTTATTTGCATATATGACGAATATAACAAGACCTTTTGCGCTTTTGTCTTAGATAAAAGACTTTTTAACAATCAATGCTTTCATGAGCGTTTTTCTATTCATTTTTGCAATTACATATTTGTATTCACTTTCCACTTATACGTTGAAACCCTTTTATAGTGTTTACGTGAAAATATCGAAATGACAGTAAAATCATATGATGGGGAAATTATTCGCGCTTGAAAATACATGACTATAAATGCAAGGAAACCTGAACGTGAAAAGGAAATCAAAAGGATTCGCGGTGTATCACTTCCTTTTCATTCGACTTTAAACACAGCATTAAACGATGGATTTCCTCCCGGTGAGAGATGATCTTTATTTCACGGTAGATTTTTAGGTCGTAAAATTTCGGAGCTTCAGCAAGGGTAGATTTGTGATTTTTGAGTTCCTGTGCTTTCTGTAAAGTGGAACTCACCCGTTTTGGAAATAGAATCTGATTGAGTCATTGTAAGTTCATCATTAGTTTTGAAGGTGGTTGCAGTTTATTTGTTGAGTCAAGTACGTTTCCAGCTCATCGAAGATTCCAAGTACAAAAGTTTAAATGTATAATCGAATTTCATTTAAAATTTAAAGCCCAATCTATTGTTAGCAAAGAATACGTTAGAATCATTACGTAAGCGTAATGATCTCCAACGTTATATGTGGTTGTCTCACCGCAAGAGAGATATGGAATTACTTACACCATTTTAGATTTTAAATGGGGATTAATATGGGACCGCGACACTTTGGCTAGGGAGCATTTCAAAAATTTGAATATTTCTAAAACTGAAAATGGGCACGGGTTTCTGTCATAGTGGGTTATTCCTAACAGTCCAAATCTATCATGCTAATTAAAGACAATCTAGTTATATTCATAGGCCAACTACTTTCATGTCACCCCCATAAAGCCCGTAGGTGTTTATTATTTTCATTCGCAGCTGCAATTTGAATGAAGGCCGGCCATGGCCCATAACTGCGTATTTGGAACATTTTAAAACTTTGTACCGCATTTCCGGCTAACTTGCTTTTGGCAAGCATAAAACAATTTTAGGTGGGAGCAATTACAATTAGCCTATCCTGTTTTCGGACAGTCGAATTATTGATAATTACAGAATTGAAATATTATTGGATATATTAGGTGGAATGTAATTGGTATATCGTTTTGTTAGAAAATCAGGGATAAGTAAAACGGGCACGAATTAATTTTGTACCAGAATGTCAGTATTTGGTTATGCGTATAAAATATGTTTCGCCCGTTTTTGCTGCTTGGTTTATTAATAGTCGATTTTTGCCATCCTGGACAGGTAGGTACCTTGGTGCCTTCTTTGATTGCTGACAGTAGATTTAAGCAGAGATAGGACAACTCGTGGGTTTTTTAGAGTCGTTTACACTTACAAAATTTTACATAGAACAAAATTTCCGTTACAAAAGGCACAGATGAATGCGCATGATTTAGAATTCGCTCTAAGATATTTCAATCAGTTGTCCAAGTGCTCGCTTCTTCCACTTAATGTGGACGTTGGCGCTGGTCAATTGAACGTATTGAAGACAGGACGCAGGAAAGTCTTGCACTGTTTCTGTTTCCTTATTGTAGTTGCACATTCTGCATGCACCACGGTGAATTTTGGCCTGGTATTGGCCAACAGAGAAACCATGAACTCATTCCTTGCCATGACGCACTTCATTATGGCAGTAATGTGGCTCCTTCAACTTTGCTTTCACTGGCAAATGTTCGTGCGAGAACCCGGACTTCTTGATGGGATTTTGCAAATTGCTATTGTTGGTACGAATTTATATGATAAAATCATCTAAATCAAGTTTAATTTTTTTTATTCACAACGCAAGAACCAAGAACTATATCAAGATGTTCTCGAATATAGGTAAATCGGGCGCTCGAAGGCGGCATGGACAACTTTCGTTGCAAGAATTGTTCGCGAAAATGATTCCAGCTGTTAGTGTGGAATACATCATCATTTACTTTTTCATATACATTTCAAGCTCTCAAAATCCGGGCTTTAATTACGTACACACAGGGATTTTCAAAATTTGGCAGCAACTGTACCTAGGTAATAGTTTTCCGCTGTTACATCCAAATACCCTCTATTATATATTTTATACACATATTCACAGTATATTTACATAAATCGTGCTAAATTGTATTAATTTTGGGTCAAGCAATCCATCAACGCTTCAGAACCTTCAGAACCACATTCGAGCTTGCCACAGCATTCAGATACACATCAGGCGCTTTCACATCGTCTTTTCTCCAATCGTTTTCTGGAGAAAGGTACTTATTTTAACCGGGATAGTTGGACTTGCTTCTGTCGCATTTTCTTCGTACCGAGAAAATCTGGTTGGTGCAATTACGTTCATTGTGTGTGGAATCGGACTTACAATATTCTACACAGTCGTATATGGTAAAGCATTTGAATTCCCTGGTCGCCTGGAGGAAGTGCGACGGAACTTATTTCACCAACTAAGAAATCTAAATGGCAAAAATGGAAGAAAATTTATTTTGACTGGCGTAACCTCAATTCGGCAAACAGCTATACTTGTGGGCGAATTTCGAACTCTGGACCGCATCTCGACTCCAGAATTTCTGGATTTTATTGCTCTCAATCTCATAAACACAATGGTAATGCTGCAGAGGAGCAACAAGAGTATATAATAATTGCTACTGGACTCATTCAAGACTTATTACACACATAGCCCAGCTTCTCCTTGTATGACCTGGAATGACTGCAACAGTCGTAATAGCCAAATTTAATGTGGCGATAGTGGACAAGAGTAGACCCTTTGGACACGCAAAATCAGATGTATAAAATTGACAGATGTAGGAGCAGATCCCGAACTACGCTTGTTTTTACATACGTGTTTACACTTTGTATGGCTTTGGATTTGTAGTAAAGTACTGTGTGCGTATTTCGACCCACGTCATTCATGACTTTGCAGAACTTCAGTCGTTTACAAAGCAACAATTATTGACAAACAAACAACTATTGTTTCATTATATTGTTCCATTATAGAGTAATTGTTATTGCAGAATTTTGCCGATGTTTTCAGATTACTATGAAAATTTCAGGAAAACCTCTTTATATGCATATAAGCGCGCCAATAAAATTTCAGCCTTGAAGTCTCGTCCCCTGCGAAAGGAACGGCCGCCCAAACAAGGTAAACTTGAATTTTTTTCACAGCGATAACTTTTTTATTTGTGGTTAAAAGACTATGTAATTGTACATACAGCGGACTCTCGCTATAACAACCCTGAAGGGAAGGGCAAAAATGGCTGGTATATAGAAAAGTTGGTATATGGAACATTTAATATGTACACGACATATACGAAGGGCGGAAAAATAGAGTTGTTATATAGAAAAAGTTGTCATAAGGAGAGTTGTTATAGAGAGAGTCCACTGTAGTAATTGTTCACTACACATACTAAAGGTATGTTTGCTTTCTGGCAACGAAGTATTGCTGACTGGATTCCAGACGGGCAAACACCGGTTCTCCAAATTACAAATCTCCAAGTTAGTACCCCAATTACAATACATGTGATATATAGCCATTGATTCGCCGGGAATGCATTTATCCGGTTATCTGAGGTTATATCTATACGAAAAATTAATTCATGTGTTGATGTGATACGTACAGTGGACTTTCTCTATAACAACTCTCTTTATAACAACTTTTTCTCTATAACAATTCTATTTGTCTGACCTTCGTATATGTAGTGCACATATTAAATGTTCCATATAACAACTTTTCCATATAACAACCAATTTTGCCCTTCCCTAGAGGGTTGTTATAGCGAGATTCCACTGTATAGGGAAGCTAAAATATGTAGAAGAAACACATGGATTAAATGAAATATGTACAAATTAAATTAATTACAGACACTCACACTTACAATTTCTTATAAACTAAAATCTATAGGTGTATTAAAGTTTTATGTTTATAACATGTATATGAATAAATAATAAATACTTATAAAACCTTATACATATACCGTAATTACTCGAAAGATGGCCGGTCTCTAAAGATGGCCGGGTATTTTGAGACAAGCGTAGAGATAGCCTGCTCAAATGATAGCCGGGGCTCTAAAGATGGCCCGGTCTTTAATTGGCTAAACATCATTGCAATTTCTATGATTCACGGTGCAAACTTTCAATTACAATGAGGCCGTTATTGTCAAAAAAACGCTGCGGGAGCGAGAAATTATAATTTGTTTCGGTGATGCTAACTTCAAGCTACTTTTTGATTTCAAATGTTCAAATAATTAAACGTGTTCGTCTAAACTCGAGTATATACGTAACAATACTTTTTAAACCTGGGAACCTGAAAACAGGTACTATAGTCATCGCGGGTCGTTCGTATAGGAGTGCTAAAATCATCAAATTAGCCACCATATTTCTAGGTAAATCAATTTTGTACATGTGAGCTCTGTTGGATGTCCAAATTCTAAATACGTAAGCATTCTTACCCGTAAATACCCATAAAAGAAATCGTTATGACCATGCTCAATGTAAGCAATTAGGTGACTAATTAGGTCTCCCCTCTCATTCCCGGATGTGTTGTAATGATCTTAATTCACATTATTACTATTATTATTCAATTGAAGACGGGCCACAGAACATACCTGCGTATTTGACTCACATTCAAACTATGCATAACCAAATTTCAACTAACTTCTTTCTGGCTAATCTAAAACAATTTCATGCGGGAACAATTACAATTTACTATCTCATCCCGTTTTTCAGACAGCCGCATTATATAAATGTTTGTTTCACCGGCAACAATTAAATCGAACAAACGGAAGATTGCTTGGTTATGAAACCAGGGCAAAGCAAAATGCTCATCGCGGATAACAATTTGAAGATATTCGGTAATTCCATGAATATATAATAAAGACGTTCATAACGCTGTTATAATTGCTCTGTTCTCGGATGCGTGTATTTATTCTAATTGTAATTACGACACGTGCTTACTTTGAGCAAGAAAATCAATATTTGGTATTGCGCATAAATTATTCAAGAATATAATAGCACATCCTCAGCATTACTTCTGATGGAATACACATAGGTAGGCAATTTTCTTTGCATGTTTTGGTACCTTCTATGATTAATAGTCGAGTTGTACCATCACGGAAAGGTTTAGTATCGCGGTGCGTTCTTCGATTTGTGACAGCTGATATTAAGCAGAGACAGGGATACTAGCATACTGAGTTATTTACTATATCATTTTCAAAAACTATACATATTTTCAAAATATACAAATATTCACATCAAAATTTCTGTTAGACACGGAACAGATGAATGCGCAGGATTTAGAATTCACTCTAAGGTTTTTCCACCGATTGTCCGAGTACTCACTTCTTCCACTTAATGTGGACGTTGGCACTGGTCAATTGAATGTATTGAAGACAGGACAGAGGAAAGTCTTGCACTGTTTCTGTTTCCTTATTGTAGTTGCACATTCTGCATGCACCACGGTGAATTTTGGCCTGGTATTGGCCAACAGAGAAACGATGAACTCATTCTTTGCCATGACGCACTTCATAATGGCATCATCGTGGCTCCTGCAAATTTGCTTCCATTGGCAAATGTTCGTGCGAGAGCCAGGGCTTCTTGATGGGATTTTGGAAAATGCTATTGTTGGTACGAAATTACATTACAACGCTAACTAATGTAAATCAAGTTTTATATTTTCATAACCCCAGATCTATATCATTTGCTCGACTGTAGGCAAATCTGTCCCTGTGAGAAGGCTTTGGGAGCTTTCGCTGCAAGAATTCTTCGCGAAAATCATTCCAGTTGTTAGTGCGGAATCGGTCGTTGTTTACTTTTTCATGTACATTTCAAGCCCTTCAAATCCTGGCTTTATTACGAGTTCTTGAAACCTTTTAATGGACCCGTTGCACATTTGGCGTGGCTTCCTGGAGGTGGCGTTGTTTGTACCAATTCCGAGTTCGTATTTCTTTGCACTATTCGCCGAAACCATTTTCTTTATACGTACACACAAGGATTGTCGAAATATGGCAGCAGCTGTTTCTAGGTAAAGGTTTTCCTCCATCAAATTTCAAATTTCTCCTGTAACAGATACTAATAGAGGTACAACAAGGTACATAAATTGCATTTACACAAATCGCGATAAATTTTTCTTCAAGCAATCCATCAACGCTCAAGAATCTTCGGGGCCACATCCGAGCTTGTCATCGCATTCAGATTCACGTCCGACGCTTCAACATCGTGTTCTCTCCAATCATTTTCTGGAGAAAGGTACTTATTCTGACCGGAATCATTGGACTCACTTCTGTCGCGTTTTCTTCCTACCGAGAAAATCTGATGGGTGCAATTACGTTCATTATGGGTTCGATCTGTCTGGCAATATTCTACATAGTCGCATACGATAAGGCATTTGAATTTCCTGGTCGCCTGGAGCAAGTTCGGCGGAATTTATTTCACCAAGCAAGCAATTTAACTGGCAAAAAATCAAGAAAATTTATCTTGACTGGAGTATACTCAATTCGGGAGACAGCTATACTTGTGGGCGAATTTCGAACTCTGGATCGAATCTCGACTCCAGAATTTCTGAATTTTATTGCTCTGAATCTCATGAACACAATGGTAATGCTGCAGAGGAGAAACAGGGGTTTATATTAATAATTGCCATACTTGACTTATGCCATGCATATACTAATAACTGGGGACAGGATACTTGCGCTTTATTGCTTTTTAAAAGGTGTGCTGTATCGAAATTCAAACTGTACTTTTAATGCTGTATCGTTTTTTGCCGTTATTTCACGTTTTTACCATGTTAGCTGTCTTTGTATTGTAAATGTGTGGTTTACAGAACATATAACTTTCATTTTTTTGCGGATTGAGCAACGTTTGAAACATATATTGAAATTGAAATTTGTAATATTAACTATCAACAAAATCATCGCACAACTTGAGACTCCAAGCTGATAAAATTTTACTAATTATACCGAAACTGCTATAATTAGTATCTATGTTGGCTACCAATGAAGACATTTTTGCGTAACAAACATTTTGTGACACGCAAAGGTGGTATTTTTTGCATTTTTGCTGCAAAATTCGGCTAAATCTGTTGGAAAAACTTTGGGTGTGCCCTATGCCTTCTGGGTGTACTTTTAGCTATTTAAGCGCTTTATTTTTTTCCAGATTTGGATTACTCAATGTGCCAGAAACATGTTTAGCGTAGATTGACAGGGTCTAGTACGCATATTTTACTTCGTTGCTAGCGCTTTTGCTTGTTCTCACTAATAACTAATGTTATTACGTTGCTCTTCTGTAAATTGCATAATTTGAAGCCAAAATTATTTTGTCTGCAAAATTGAATACCAATACCTGCATAGTAAGTTTGTTCACAAATAGTTAAATCCATTTCCCCCGATGTTAGTCACACATGCCCGCAATCCTTAATCGAGGATTTGTTTGGCAATCCGAATCATTAATCCCAAGACTTGTCATTCGTAATAATATGTAGAAACAAAATGTCGCAATCTGTAATCTAAAATAATATATAAACATATATAAAATAAAGATATAAAATATCGCAAAAAAAACCGACCACGCTTTCGCTTATTTTTCTGCTACTTTCCAAGCTGTACATTCACAATGAAGGGAAAGACCCGGAGCCTGGAGGGAATTTGTAAATACTGGAAATTCCACCTGCGCGCTTATTCTTAGTGTAGTTATTTCGTTCTTTAAAGAATTCATATTTTACGTTTTTGCACTGAAAATGAATCGGAATGAATTTGTAAAAGTTGGAGTACATAGGGCAGGATTGCCTTTCAAATCCAAGAGTGGCCTGATCGGCGAAATATAACGTAATTAAGCATTCAAATATTCTGTTTTTTATTTTGTTTAAAATTCGTGATCAATTAAACATTTCTATAGTTTGAGTGATAAAACGGTAGGTACATACCGGGAACGGCAAATAAATTATTGAAAATACTTTTCCGCTGAAGCTAAAGGATTTCCTGGAAGGGTAAGAGATTTATTGGAGGGATTTCCGTGGTGGATAAAACATTTTTCCAGCACATGTGTGAAATTATGTGTACAGTTAAGTAATAAAGCCGTCGCTTCGAAGAGTAGCTAATAGTACATATGTACATATAATTACAGAAGACGCACGTGTCCATCCATCATGGATTATTATCGCATTACACCACCACCTTCTGTCATTCCCACACGGGATTAGAATTAGTTTTTGCCGGACACAAATCAGGTCCGTGTATGTATTTGATAATTTTTAATTTTGGTAAAATTGTTTTATTAATTACAATCACATCATTATGTTTGTTCCTTTGCTTGACTTTTACTCTAATAATTAATACTAGATTTACGGGAAGTGGCGCTTTGGTAACTATATACGACGGAAAATCGAAGCTTCCTCCTTCAAAATCCTATTAGAAACGGTGTAGTAAGGATTCTCCTTTAGTATATGTTATTGAAAAATTAAATTTAAAAATTTTCTGTCCCGCGCTGTGTATGAAAAAAAAAATATATATGAAAAAATGTCGATTTTGAACGATTTAATCATGCCGCGGATGCTATTTGTAACATACTACATAAACAGTTTTATGGGGGAGCAATTACGTACGGTTTACTTTCTGATAGGTACACTTTTCCACACAGCAGCGTTGTAATTGTTTCCTTCACCGGAAACAATCAGAACCAATAATGGAGCATTGCTGTGTTATGAAACCAGGAAAAAGGAAAACGCTCATCGCGGATAACAATTTGAATTCGTTCCGTAATTCCATGAGTAAATAATAAAGACGTGCATAGCTCTATAGCAATTGCTCAGTTCCCGGACGCGTGTATTAATTCTAATTTTAACTACAACACGTGTGCTTACTTTGAGCAAGAACGTCAGTGTTTGGTAATGCGCATACATTTTTTAGAAATATAATAGCACGTCCCCGGAATTATTTGCAATAGAATATAGAGACACAATTTTCTTCGCCCGTTTTGGTTCCGTATATAGTTTATATTAATAGTAGAGTTTCACCATCCCGGACAGGTTGGTTTCGTGGTGCTTTCATCAATTTATCATACAGTGGAGGTTCTCTATAATAAGTCTCCTTATAACAACATTTCTACGTAACAACATAAATTTTTCCGGCCTTCTTACATGTAAAGTACATATTTGATGTTCTATATAACAACTTTTCGCTGTAACAATATTTTTTCCTCTTTCCTTCAGTGTTATTATAGAGCGACTCCACTGTAGTAGATTTTAAGGAGAGACAGGGAAACGTACAGTTATACTTGCGTACTTAGTTATTTATTTTATCATTTTCGAAAATTTACCCTGTATAAATTTCAAGTCGACCACACATTAGTAAAATTTATGTCGAACAAAAATTCCCTTGCACAAGGCACAGATGAATGCGCAGGATTTAAAATTTGCTCACGTGGCTATAATTTATCTTCTCGACTGAGGCTGCCCACAATCATTTTAAGGGACTATAACAGTTATATTGCATGTTACACGGACTTGTTATGCGTTATAAATTACAATAACGGCGTGTAACAATAGCAACCACTCACGTACATCCACATGATCTGGACACATGCGCCTATCAGGTCACCTGGGTGTTGTTTAAAGTTCTTAGTGCGAAATTTAAGTTGAAAAATAAATGTTTCAATAGGGTAATTGGTAAATAAATGTAGATACTTTAAAATTTCGCCTTTCAAAACTCGCGTCGCCTGACGGAGTGTAAATTCACGTTTCTAGAGTGTCGACATTTCGGCTGACGATTATGACACTTTGTGTCATAATCGTATCCCGTTATTTTTTCTTTTACATTGCCGGCTATTTTGATAGTGTGAATACCGTTATTGAATTTAATACTGTGTCACCTTTGGGAACATGAGCAAAATGCATCGTGCTTGACTAAATATTTTCTAAAAGTTTAAAACATTGTTTAGAGTAAAAACAAAAGCGCAATTTTTAAAGCACTTAAGCGCAGAAAGCTATTCGTGAAATATAAGCTGGTTCTGGTGGAAACTGTTCTCGGGAGAAAACATTGAAATTTGGGAACGGAAATTTGGCTAATGAGTTTAACCGCGGAAGTTCACTTACAGTTGGTCGTTCTCTGGCGCGAATTCGAATTTCGCGCTAAAAATAATTGGATGCTTGCATGACCTCAGGGAGAATAGTGCAGCATTCAAAAAATAATATTTGTTCGTGCGTTGTGCTTGCACGGAGCGATTGTCACCTTTAGGGCAACTGTCACCGTTAGGCGGACTGACCCTACAGCATTTTATTCGATAATGTACAATATAATTTCTTTTAAAGTCTAATCTGTACAGAAAATAATGCATAACATTGGTTGTCTCTAACATTATGTGCGACCGAAAGAAAGCTTTACCCTTTACTTTTAAGCTTGATTTTTAAATGGGGATTAACATGAGGAACATCGCGAAATTTTTGTTAGGGCGTATTTCGAAAATTTAAATATTTTGTAAAACTGGAAACCTGAAAACGAACACGAGTTTTTATCATAGCGGGTCATTCGTAACAGACCTAATCGAGCAGTCTACGCTAAATACATATTATACACGTGAAAACGTAATGTCTATTGAATCTGAATCTGTAATTATACCTTAATATGTGTGTATACATACCTATACACATACGTAGATTTTTTTGAGATTGTTTCAAGGATTCGCGAGTGTACTGCACAGAAAAATAAGTACATTTAAAAGGAAGAAGCTGTCTTTCGAATGAAGCCTGGTCCTGGCACATAACTGCTTATTTGGCACACATTCAAACTGTATAACTAAATTTAGGCTAACTTGCTTCTGACGAACAATTTTAGGCGGAAGGAATTACAATTTAGCCTTGGACTTTCATATCCTGTTTTTCATACAGCCGCATTAATTATTTATTTCATCAAAAACAATCAGATAGAACAAGCGGGACATTTCTTGGTTATGAAACCAGGAAAGAGGAAAGCCGTCATCGCGGGCAATGATTTGAACATGTTCCGTAATTCCGTGAATAGATAATAAAGGCGTCCATACACAACGGAAATTATAATTGCTTCGTTCCCGGATGCGTATATTAACTATAATATAACTACAACAACACGTGTGCTTAATTTGAGCAAGAAAAGCAGTACTTGGATGGAAATGGGAATCAATTATTCAGAAATATAATAGCACTTCCTCAGAAGAATTTTACATCGAATATACATGCACAATTTTCTTCGGCCGTTTTGGATGATTAATATAGTCGAGTTTTATCATCCCGGACACGTTAGTATTTTCGTGCACTCGTCGATTTATGACAGTAGATATTAGGCAGAGACAGGAACTACAGATAATCGTAAGCTGAGTTATTTGCTATATCATCTCCGAAGTTTTACCATTTATAAATTTAGAATCCACCATATTAGCAAAATTTTACATCAAACAAAATTTCCGTTACACCAGGCACAGATGAATGCGCAGGATTTAGAATTTGCTCTTACGTATTTCAACCAACTTTCCATGTACTCAATTCTCCCACTGAATGTGGACGTTGGTACTGGTCAGTTGAATGTACTACAGACAGGGCGGAGGAAACTCTTGCATTGTTTCTGTTTCCTTATTGTTGTTGCACATTCTGCATGCACCACCGTCAATTTCGGCCTGGTATTGGCCAACAGAGAAACGATCAACTCGTTCCATGCCATGATGCACATCATAATGGCAGCATCGTGGCTCCTGCAAATTTGCTTCCATTGGCAAATGTTCGTGCGAGAGCCGGGACTGCTTGATGGGATTCTGAAAATCGCTATTGGTGGTACGAAATTAAATTAACAAAATTATATAACAAAATTAAATTAACAAAATTAAAGCATCTAAATCCAGTTGGATATTTTACTCATAATGCCAGTAGGTATATCAAACTTTGCTCGAATATAGGTAATTGTGGCGCTAGGAGGCCGCTTGGACAGTTATCGATGCAAGAATTATTCGCGAAGATGATTCCAGCTTTTATTGCGGAGTCTTTTATCACTTACTTTTTCATGTACATTTCAAGCCCTAAAAATCCAGGTTTTATTACGAGTTCTTGGCACCTTTTGATGGATCCACTGCACATTTGGCGTGGCTTCTTGGAGTTGGCTTTGTTTGTACCAATTCAGAGTTCTTATTTCTTTGCACTATTCGCCGAAACCATTTTCTTTATACGTATACACAGGGATTTTCAACATTTGAATGGAACTGTAAGCAGGTAAAGGTTTTCCTCTGTCACATTTCGTAAATATAATGAAAAGTATGTTTACTAAAATTAATTGCCTTAAATTGCATATATTTTGCTTCAAGCATTCCATCAACGCTCAAGAATCTTCAGGGCCACATTCGAGCTTGCCATCGCATTCAGATTCACGTCCGGCGCTTTAACATCGTGTTTTCACCAATCATTTTCTGGAGAAAGGTACTTATTCTAACCGGAATCATTGGACTCGCTTCTGTCGCATTCTCGTCCTACAGAGAAAATTTAATGGGGGCAATTACGTTCATTGTGTGTGGGATCGGTCTCATGATATTCTACACAGTCCAATACGATAAAGCATTTGCATTTCCTGGTCGCCTGGAGGAAGTACGACGAAAATTATTTCACCAAGCAATGTATCTAACTGGCAAAAAACCAAGAAAATATATTTTGACTGGAGTAACCTCAATTCGGGAAACAGCTATACTTGTGGGCGAATTTCGAACTCTGGATCGAATCTCGACTCCAGAATTTCTGGGTTTCATTGCTCTGAATCTCATGAACACAATGGTAATGCTGCAGACGAGAAACAAGAGTATGTAATAATCGCTACGTAGTTGAACTATATACATCATGTGTATGTAAATGTATACACTAAGACAGTGGAGTCTATAACAAGTCTCTTTATACCAACATTTCTCTTTAACAACGTTATTTTCCCAGCCCTTCGTACATATAAAGCACATATTTATTGTTCTATATAACAACATTTTCTTGTAACAATATTTTTCGCCCTTCCCTTTAGAGTTGCTGTATAGAGACTTCACTGTAACTAATGAGGCTATGTTAGTGCTATTCTGTAAATTGGAAATTTGAAGCCCAAATTCTTTGGCCTTCAAATTTTGCTTAGATTTAACTTTAACCACCCAAGATTTTTCAAAGCAGCCATCTGAATCTAAAATCGCAGATTATTATATGTGATCCGTCATACAAAGTAAAAACAAAATCCCGCAGGCTACAATCCGTACCGATTTTGTGTACAGTGGACTCTCGCTATGACAACCCTGAAGGGAAGGGCAAAAATGGTTGTTATATGGAAAATTTGTGATATGGAACATTTAATATGTACACTACAAATATGAAGGATTGAAATATAAAAAATATAAAGTTGTTATAGAGAAAAAGTTATTACAAGGAGAGATGTGATAGACAGAGTCTACTGTAACAAGTGTCCTTATAACAACTTTGTCTCTATTACAACTTTCTGTTTAATCCCTTCTTATATGTATTATATGTAATGTACATATTAATGACCGAGTCCACTGTAGTTTTATTTCTGGGCAATTGTTATTGTATTAGTTACCATCACAAGCGAGTGTCGAGCAAGGAATAAAGGAATAAGATTAATTACTTCCGCACGTGCAAGATACAAATTTATTATTAGTGTTGTTGTATGCCATTAATTTGAAGTAAAATATGAAATGCGGTTAGTACTTTGTAGTGAATTTTCTATTCCCTTCTGCATATTTAATAAACCATAGGAAGGAAACTGGTACATTGAGTCGTTGAAACGCTTATTACAGTAAATTCTGTCTATAACGGACCTCCTTATAACGGTTTTCGCACTATAACAGTGTTCACAAACCCCCCCCCCGAGACCACTTCAATACTAAACTCTTCCTCTATAACGGTTATTTTATAACGGTTTTTTCGTTATACCGG
>JAQGBT010005211.1:0-14785 GCA_034698585.1 Disparrhopalites patrizii
TCACCAGACAGACTCGTGCCTCTTGTTATGTCAGTGGAAATTTTTGATTGCACTTTCAATCAAACATGCAAAAAAAAGCATGGTCTCAATCAATTAAATTATAGCACACCTTTCAATAACGATCTGTAATGTTCAATAACGTCCAATAATGAATAATGACCCTGCGCAAAATCTTGTAAGTATTTCAACTAAACGAATAAATCATCATCACTATTATTATTATAATAAATACGCGCACCCACATATCATTCAATTTTTCAGTAATAACAGGCTTGTGATACGGACATCCCAAAGCCATGATTTCATCGTATTAGTGAGGATTATTACGAGTATTTCATAACAATAAAATACATTCAAGCATCATTCGATGACGCCCCTCTTGCACCTCCTATAATGTTAGTGTATCGTAAATTTCGTTACGTCATAATTAATTGTTATTTTCGAATCATCCGCAACCAAAAGAAATTTCTGGCAACACTAATTAGCCAAGGCTTTTATGTAGTGTAATAACGGAAGAGTAATAAAATACCCCGATGAAACCTACTCTTGAGCATATCGTCAGTGCCCATATTCTTGCCTGATTGAAATTCTTGTCATAATTGAAAACTTGATATGCAGTGTCTTAAAAGGTGACAATAGAAAATATTAACATGTTCTACAAATTAAACAGAAAGAAAGGGAGAGCGTCAGAGCAATAATAATTTGCTTCCTGTTGGCTGTACAAATTTGTGATGCATATTCATTTTGACATTACTTACAATTTCCCTTTGTCTCCAACACAAATTAATCAACCTAGTGCACTTCCCCCCTTAATTAAACATCTCAGTTATAATTTATGCACATAGAATAAATACGGGAGCAAAAAAAAAACACACAATCAAAAAGCAAAAAAAACAAATCACGCAGACAGAAGCAGCCATTCACGAAATGAACTAATAATTGATCAAGTTTCTCTATCAAAGCAGGAACGGTGCTTTAATGAGTTTCTTATCACGCGTAAATTTTTTTCACTTTTGATCGCAATTCACACAAGAAATGTCATGCTATATAGATATAATATATATATGTAAAGGCAAAAGGTAAACAAAAAATTTCCACACGTTTTTGGTGGGGTTAAAAATCACAGTAAAAGGGATGGTCGCTTGGGTGAATTCAATATCTGGCGCATACGATACGCGAATCCCCTTCAAAATGAACGAGAGTGTATGAAGTACCTCAAGTGTGACAGCATAAAACACATGTGCATTTCCAATATATGTATCTTACAGGGTGGTATGTATCCTAAACGTGACAAAAGTACATATGTATGTGCCATTGTTAACAATTGCAGTGTAGAACTGCGAATATTATTTAGTGAACATGACCTTTACTTTACCGGGATGGAGGCAGACTCCTTTGAACACTCACCCATAATTTCTGCTGAGGTTCATTTTTTTCTTCAAAAATGCTTGGGGTGTATGCCCTAAATTTCTGGGTTGTCCAAATAAAAAATTTCCATCGATTCCCCCAAAATGGTTTAGTTTGGATCCAAAACTCTACAAAGTCACTTCATCAGGGGTTAAATTTTTAAGTGCGCATGGTGACGTCGGGACTTCGGTGATAGGTAGAATAAGGAGGATTTAGCCACAACAAAAAAAGAGGAAGACCTGCAAAAAAAAAAGTGGAACATTTATAAATATTTCAATGAACTAATAGGATTTTAAAATATATAGAAAAATACTGTTTAGAAAAATAGTAACAAATTACGATTAATTTTTGTGGTGCAAAATGGCAGTGGAAGAGTTACCGGCTTTTCAGCAGATCCAGGCCAGCTTTAATAGTTTGTACCAATGGTTTCCCATGGTCATGTTTGGCTTCATTGGGGCTTTGAGTGTCTTCGTGAACACCTGGCATAACATGGACGTCGTGTCGGACCGGTATTATGCTACGTATGTGGACACGAAGGATACCTTTGATTTCATTGTTGGTGAGCCTTTAATTGTAGTAAAAAAAATTCCGAATTTTTTAAAAATTGAGTAAACAAAAACAGTTTTAACTATCGACTTCCATTATACATTTTTACAATGAAATTTCTCACTATATTATGATTTTCTGTTCAATATCCACAAATAGCATCTTATCTAAAAGTTTTGTTACTGGCCAAAACGGGGAAACTCTACAAAAAAAGTAAAAACAAGAAAATATTTAGTTGAAATTACAAAATACAAGAAATTAATCTTTAAATAATACAGAAAAATTGAGTTAAAACAAATAAATATTACTCATTTAATTATGTTACGATGTTGTCCATATTATCCTCTTACGTGGCCAGATTTCCCCGAGCCCCCCAGCCATTCATCGACTCGTATAAAAACTACAATTACTTAAAGCATGACTTTATTACGTTATCCAAATATAAAAAATTTAACCGCATTTTTCTCACTCAAAATATTACACAAAATCCCAGCTCAAATTCCATTTGAGGATACGGATGGATGGATATAAATGATACGTATTTTGCAAAAAATGTGTGACATTTCATATATAAAGTGTGTGGCACCTGAGCCATTATTCAACCTAAAAGTACTCCATTTTTAACAGATCTATCGATACACATCGCACACTTTTTTGCAAATGTTTTTTTCCCCGTGTTCATTGTATGTATGTGAGCACAGCCCTACTGTATGTACCAACATGTTGCACAATACACGCACTTACCACAAAAGGCAAGTTTTGCGCCCAAGCAATTATGCATCTGTACAGATGATTACCAGGGATTTCGTACAATAGCCGACGTCAGCCAGTGTTTTACCTCCAAATTCACGCTAAAACGCATTTGGTGAGCGACTTCGCACGATGCATTTTTTTTTCGCATCTATAAGTTGTTGCGGAAATACAGTTTCTTGAACTAGTAAAAAAAAAAGGCAAGGTTACGTTATCTTTATTGCTTTCTTCTAAGTAAAAGCACATTCACTGAAAATTAAAAAAACAAAAACAAGTTGATCAACGGAAATCAGTACTATGTACTCAGTAGTATGTTCACATTCAAATACGACAAGTGCTGCCATTAGCCAAACATTTTGCGTGGCGTGCAAACCCCATGTTAATGCGTAGTTAATGAACCGGAAAGGCAATGGGGGAACATGAAATATTGACTGGAGTGGCGCATTTTGATAGAATAAAAACAATAAAATGGTTTCCCGAATTGATAAATGCAAGAAAAAACAATACATGAAAGTTTACTCCTAAAAAACAATCAAAAATAAACGTATACCACAGATATGTTCCTCCAAACTGTCATTGCACATGCCGCTGCCTCCCATGCTTTAAATTAAGTTTTAAACCCAAATTAAAAATTCCAAGCGAATGCGACGAAATCGCAGGCAACTTTTCGTCTTGATTTCTAAATATAAATATGGGCTTACAGGAAATGTTTTCACGTCAGTTCTGGTAGCATTCTATTGTGCCATTAAATTGTGAAATACTTTCAAAATGCAAGCGTACACGCGACACCTGATATTTTGATATACATATATACACATCACTCAAAAATCATTATTCTGCCGAGGGAATAAAATCAAATAATTGAAAAGGATGTCACGTACGCCTGTTACATGTAATGTAAATTAAGTTGGATAAGATACACACAAAAAATAACGTACCTACACACAGAGAAATATCCTCAGATTTATGTGCCCTGGACAAAATAAATAACCCCACAGTTAGTTGAAGTTAGACTTGCCATGAACCACAGATTCCGGTTCCGGTATTTTTTTTCGCGCATAATGTAATGTCCATGCTGACGAGCTTATTGACGATAAAAGTCGCGTTTAATGTCCTAGAAAAAAATTGCAATGAGGTATTTATAATAAAAAAAATTACGGAAAAATATTTAAAAAAATCAATTGCGTTTCGCTGTACTTTTGGTAGGAATTAGTATAAGTGTCAAAAATCATTTATCTTTCCTAATGTTCGAAAATAAAATTTCCTTGTTAGTTGGATCGGG
The DNA here is from genome assembly GCA_034698585.1 of Disparrhopalites patrizii. Lineage (NCBI taxonomy): Eukaryota > Metazoa > Arthropoda > Collembola > Symphypleona > Sminthuridae > Disparrhopalites > Disparrhopalites patrizii. The sequence continues at coordinate 3,986 of JAQGBT010005211.1, forward strand.
ATCAGCAGGAGCAGTGGTAGCAAATCGCTTGAGTCGCCATTACAATGTACTTCTTCTGGAGGCTGGAGGAGAACCAAATCCCTTCAATACGGTCCCCGGGCTATCCTTCCTCATGCTGAGTCATCCGGAAATTGACTGGCTTCACAAGACTGTGCCCCAGCAGAAAGCTTGTTTTGCCCTACCAAATAATGTGAGAAAAATATAATTACGACGATTTAACCAGCTAAATATCCACTTTATGGATTAGCAGAAGACCAGACATTTATAAACATTGCTCCCATTTTTTCAGCCAATTGTAATCCTTTTATTTTTTTAATCCCAAAAATATCAGCAAGCCGGATGGTCCGGGGGGAAAGCTTTAGGAGGAACGAGCAACATAAACTTTCTTATTTACTTAAGGGGACATCCCAAGGATTTTGATCAGTGGGCCAACATCACCGGAGATCCTTCTTGGAGTTATGATGGAGTCCTCCCGCATTTCAAGAGCATCGAGAGTTATGAGGGTGAATTCGATAATGGTAAAAAAAACAAAAATATTAGCCATATTTTTAATTATTTTTCTTTGATTAAAAATACGGAAATTATGCTTGACGGTTGTACTGTATTAATGTGTTCCTTAATTTTCCAGACATTTATCATGGACATTCCGGCGAAATGAGAATTGCGGTGCCCCCATATTTGGGGATGTCGGACATGTTCATCAAGGCCGGAATGGAATTAGGCTACCCTCGAGCGGATTTAAATGGTCGATTTACTCAAGGTATGACGCCACCACGATTCCGATGTGTCCGATTAAACTAATAAATAAACAAACAAAACATTGTGACATACTTTTCGCCCGGAAATAATAAGTACATGGGAGGAAAAGTGAAATTAGATGAGTTAAAACAATGATGCATACCCTAATTTTCGCCTCAGGATTCTCGGATATTTTCTACCCGATCCGAAACGGCCGACGAGACAGTGGTTTCCGGGCATTTATAGACCCGGCCCGGAACCGGGAGACTTTGACCATCTACAAATTTTCCACCGTTTCCCGGGTCTTACTCAATAATAGAAATGAAGCCTATGGGGTGGAATACTACCGTCACGGAGTTCTGAAGCAAGCCTATGCCACCAAGGAAGTCATCCTTTCTGGGGGTTCCATGGGGTCACCCAAGATCTTGATGTTGTCTGGCATTGGACCCCGGGATCATCTGGAGTCTCTAGGGGTACGAACACATTCCAGCGGGAACAATTTATTTCAGTAAAAATTTCAAAAAAATTATTGAACAAAAAAAAACAAGATCATTCAATGACAAATTTCTAGATCCCAGTCCGAGCAGATCTACCGGTAGGAAAAAATCTCCAGGATCACATCTCCACCTACCTCGGTCCCTTCTTTGTGGACCAACAAATGACCGTCCTCATGGATCGAGACGTGGATGCGAAGGCCTTTCTGGAATTTACTCAAAGGGGTGAGGGAATTCTCACCACATCCGGCTGCCATGCCTCAGCTTTCATTTCATCCACCAAAGCCCATGAGGACGGGGAAAGGGATTGGCCGGATCTCCAGTTTATCCTCCTCGGAAGTGGCGTCTACTCCCGAATGGCCACGGACTTTGCCCGAGCCTTCCACGTGAAGCCGGATGTGATGAAAAAGTATCTGGAGCACGCTCAAGGGAAGGATTCCTTCCAGATCATCGTGTCCGTGGCTCGGCCCAAAGCCCGTGGGGAGATCCTTTTGAGCTCCGCGGATGTGAGATCCGAATTACTCATAGATCCTCGTTACCTGGAAAATGACCATGATGTCCACGTATTTGTGGATGGGGTCAAACGGGCTGTGTATTTGGTGGAAAATACGACTACCTTCAATGATGTGAATGGACGATTCACGGATGTCCCCTTTCCCGGCTGTGAGTCCGTCCCCTTCCGCTCCGATGCTTACTGGGAATGTTTTGTCCGGCAGTATTCCATCACGTTACATCACATTGTGGGTAGTTGCTCCATGGGTCGCCGGGGGGCCAAAGATGCGGTCGTTGACCCGGAATTAAGGGTCCAGGGCATATCCAGGCTCAGGGTCATTGATGCCTCCGTCATGCCCCGGGTCGTCGTGAGTAATACACATGCCTCCGCCGCCATGGTGGGGGAGAAGGGCGCTAGGATGATTTTGCGGACTTGGAGACAATCTTTTAGGGAGGAAAGTAATAGCATCATTAGATAGGTCTTAGCCCGAAATTCCGGAGGTCCTTTGTATAATATTTGCTGATGTATAAATATATTTTACCACATGCTCGGTAAACACACGGATGGATCTATGGCTTCAGGGTTTGCACGGTTCAATCACAACAGGTATTGAATATTCCTACACAAATTCTACAAACGGAGGAAATTAAATCTTTCACAGGGGATAATAATAATTTAGTCATATAATAATCTTTTTGATGTCACGAATGATGGGAATACAAATTGAACGCGGTCATGATGTATGTTTACATGGTTTTGTATATACCTACCTGTATAATTTAGGTATAAGATATTTAGTAATTATTTATAAAAACTGTTTGTATATCATGTGGACGAATGTTAGGATGAGAAACACTGAACTGATTAGCTGTATTTCCACGAATAAAATATGTATAAGATTAAATTAAACGCAACAATTTTGATCATGCCTTTTGTAATTTTTTCATAATTTATTTTACACCTGGTACTCAATCCAGTTTGTGTTTGTCCTTCCCATCATACGTATTTTGTACGCACAAACCGGGCTTTAATTTCTACGAGACAGAGAACTGCTAAATTCAAATCAAATATACGAAACTGAATTTAAAATATAGACCGTCTTCTATAAAATATTCTCACAAGATTTATTCTGTTATTTGAGGAGACGCTGGAGAAAGTTTAATTTTGCTTTGGAGAATAAAACAAATTAAATAAATGATACCGGACAATTTTGATAGACAAATTCCGAAAAGCGTTTGGTCGAAAATTATTTGGAAAATTCTCACAAGTAATATGCAATATCTTCTATTTTTTTAGGGGAAACTGGTGAAAGTTCAATTTTGTTTTGCAGAAATTAATGACAATAAAACAAATGTTGTTGGAAAATTCGACAAGAAAATTTAGGCAGAAATATTTGAAAAGTTCTCAGGATGTTTCTTCTACATTTTTTTCTCTGTGAAAGCAGGTGAAAACCTCCAAGAAAAGTGAGTATAATGGAGCAACAAATACGGAGAAAATTGGCTTTCACCCTTCCATCGCCCTTGTCTTAATGCATTGTATTGATAACAATTTCATTTTGGGCTGGTCATTTTTAAAATTTGTAGTCCGTAAAACGAACATGCAATTAAACCGAAAATGCAGAAGTCAATATATTGTTAAAATCGTGAGAGATCTTTCCTTTCAAGTAAGAAATAAAACGTTTAACATGACCCAATTTTTCCGTTAGGGCCTTCAAAAAGGATCTGTTGAGCCTACATGCTGCGAGGCGGGACACTGAAAATTCAAATGAAATATTTTGTTTCTAATTTTTGTACTTCATTTCGCATTCACTTTGCATCGAGGCTCCAGTGACACCACTATACTCTATTTAATTAACTTGAACATCAAGAAAACGGAAAATACCGATTGAAATCAGAATTAAAACATAAAAACAGGTTCCTGGTCCATTTGTACATACAGGAGTATTCGTAGTGTACAGGTATTTCCTTTAAATTTGCATAATTTCATCAACTGAAAATTTAGCCGACCTGGGTATAAAAAGTTTTAGGCCAAAACGATAAGTTGCAATAACTGAAAAATTGTAAAAATAAATGTACATACAGAAAGACATGTAAATTGGTAAGTACCCGAATCAAAATAAATTAGAAATATACGGTAAAAAGTTGTGAATAATCTTTCGGGTCTACTTACGAAGGTGAGAGGAGAAGCTTGCCTGCAATAATTGGAGCAAATGAACGTTTCTGAAGCTATAAACATATAAAAAGAAAACAATTTGCATTAAAAAAACAGGTTTTGAATTTGATCAAGAATTCCGATTGTGCGTATATGTTCTTCACGCCAATGTCGGATAGGGCCCGTGTCCTGTCTTTGTACCGGCAAATCCTCCGCCTCAGTAAAACTTGGGTTGCCAAGACCTCTGACCCCATCCAGACTCATCAGGAGAGGAATTACATCAGACATGAGGCTCAGGCTCAGTTTCGAAAAAATAAGGAGTTGACTGATCCCAAGGTCATCTCGGATCGGATTCAGGAAGGTGAAGCCAGAATGGAAATAGGTAGGTTTGTCAGCATAGACAAAACATTTTAAGAAAATTGAGCATCAGCATCACATATTTTTGAAATGGAAGTAGTATAATCATTGCAACATTATTGTCAAGTTTAAATTAGTAAAATCCAAAGAAAATTCACATTGTTTTAGCTCTCCACTACCGTATTCCTTACCCCCGACCGGTGAACCTCCCACCTCTGTCCATGGCCCGACGTCTTGGGAAGGAACAAGGCAAAGTCCAAGAGCGGATCAAAAAACAGTCAATTCCTATTTACATTAAATCTGAAACGTAGTCTGCTTAGCGAAAATATGCAGCTACAATGGAAAAACAACGTTATTACAAAAGTTTACAGTGAAAAATATAATTTCAGATGATTTCCTAGTACCATATGTAGAGATTAAATAGTTTTAATTGTGAAGCACAACTTTTGAAAAAATTATTCCCGATTTATTTAAGAAGCATACACTCGCATGCTGAAGGTAAACAATTTTTTTTAAATTGTATGCATATTTATTATGTATATTCTCGATTTTTCGAAGCACCAGAAAAGTAATAAAAAACTCATGCTAGGGAGCTGGTGGGTTAGGTGCCGCAACGGCTGGTTCCAAAGGAATGAGTCTTTTTCTAAAGAGTCGCATAAATAGAACCATCCCTAGAAAATAAGAAAAAATCGGCTTTATTAAAACAAATTACTCAATAATGGTAAAGAAATAAAACTAGCCTGAACAACCAGCTGTTCCATCAATTAAAAATGGATTACCCATAAATGTGGAGCACACTAGAACGAGCATGAACCAAACCCAGCATTTACAAGCTCGTTTATTAAACACTTCTAGTTTTTCCGACTCTATTTTTAGCTTGTCCTGATTGGCATCAATTTGTTTGCTTGATTTCTCCAGCACCTAGGGAGAAATTTTGTAATTTGGAATTTATAATCGTTGTATCAATACGCATAAATTCAAGGGCGCTATTCCGAATTATGTCTTTCTCACGTCCGTATCATTTTTCACAATTTGACCCGCTAGCGATACTTGTTCTTTTAAACTCCGTGTCAGACCCAACATGTGTTCCGCGATCTTTTCTTGCCTTTGGTGTTCATAGCGGAGGAGTTCATCTAGATCCTGTTCGGTGGGTTTATCCTTACTAGATGCGGACGTTGTATTATTGCTTCCTTCAAATAATTCTTTGCGCTGATCTTCGGAGTGTTTCGTTCGATGACGCTGCTTAATCTCCATGGATTTGCTGAGGTCAAGACCAGGGGCATCACTCAGGCCATGCTGAATTAATTGGGAGGCAACCACTCGTTCTTCCACATTAGGCTAACGAAATTAACAAAAAAACATAGATTGAAACCAAGTGCCGTAAATTATCTTAAAACGAAACAGAAAGCAAAACCTTCAATTTCAGCAGTACAATCCAACAATAACATACAATAGTGCTAATAAGGTGTTAACAAGAGTTTACAAAGCTAAAATTCACTACCAATTTGGAAGCCTGCAAGACGCCCTTCAGTAGGTCAAGTCTGCGGCCGTACTCCATCAACAAATCCTTTGCAGGGACACTGAAATATTATATAAATCCAATGTCACTTCGTAAAACTCCAAAATCGAGATTAAATCACAAAAAGCTCAACCAAATTCCATGTTAAAACCTACTTTGGTCCAGATTTGAGTTCGCTTAACATTTCTTGCAGTGCGTTGGAATACTGCAACAAACAATGAACCATATGAAAATGTTAACCATATTTAGATTTCTCATTTAAAGTCCAAAAGTAAATAAGTATATATGTAATACATAATCACATTTAATCACACCAACCTTTTCCAGCTTCCAGTCATCTTCCAAATTTGACGACGACTTCGTTTCCAACGCCATATTTTCACACCGGGATAGTAGCCTCAAGAAATTTGTTTCAAGTCGCGATCTCGTCGGCAAATTATTGGAAGCCATACTTTCAGTCCAATTCTAAATAAAACAAGCCAAAATCAATTAGTATGACAGCACGATCCTGAGCAAAACTAAATCAAACTGCTGGGAAGAAAACTATTCCAGTATATTAATTATTGGTTTTAAATGAAAGCTTACTTTCTTTTGGTAGAAACTATTCCAGGAAGCTATTATTTTGACATTAGAAATTCTAAATTAATGCTTTATTATAGTATATCTACGGTAGTACCATTATCATCGATACTGGAGTACTGCAAATTGTTTTTGTATTAGCTAATTCGCTGTTAAAATGAAACAGTTTTGTACAGAATCCGCAGGAAAATATGTTGAGCTGGAAAAACAGGAATGAAATTGGTAAAAAATCGTAGCGAAAGAATTTGAAATCGCGCCAGAAATCTGTCTACTCATCGCGGCATTTATCATTTGCGGCAATACGTTGATCAAGGATGTTGAAAACGTCATGTGTTTACTCATAAACGGTAGGAATTTCAAAAGGGATGTTGTCGTAATTATTTGTAATCATTTGTCAGTTTTTTCTTTGCACTTGAACTCAATTACGAACTGATTTACTTTTATTGTTTTAATCATCGTACAAAAAGCTGTTTTCAAACAAATAATCACAAGTGTACGTGAAGTATTTACATCCGTCACCGTGTTTAAAGTGCCAGTAAAGTAGAAAGGACAATAATAAATTGTAATAAAAAAAAACATATCTCACCTACTGTTCGTCCCGTAAGTTATTTATAATTATTCATTTAAGTTTTACCTTTTCAAGATAATCTGTAACTCATGCTGACGTTTCAACAGATTTTTCACCATGTACCTTGTAACATCTCTTGCGTAAATACTATTCATTTTCACTTTACCTATAATAAATCGTCTTGTTCAAATAACCGATAAATTGAACGTTAAGTGTACGAACGTTGTACGTTGTACGTACTTTTACAACTCCGTACTTTTACGAGGAAAACCGTTTTTACGACGACTGAAATTTTTTATTTACATCCAGTTACTTCGACAATCTCGCAAGCAGCCAAATATGCCTAAAACTACATTCCACCTATAAACAGCAGCACAACATTGGCAGCATTTCCGCAACAGAATCTGGGACATGCGGGTTAATCACAATTTAAGAAGAGGACTGACGCGTGAATGTAAAACTCTTGTTACCGACCGTATCAGTTTTGTACCAATTCACAATGGAGCTATCCAACGAGCAGATGGAGGTATCCAGCGAGCAAATGGAGGCATCCAGCGAGCAAATGGATCTACCCAGCGAGCAAATCGAGTTATCCAGGGTGCAAATGGAAGTTGACGCTTTCAACAATCTGGAGCTGGGGCAAAATATAATTAGTTTGAATGATTTACTTCAACCTGGAAATCACAAGGTATGTACATATTATTTTGTATTTTTACTACACACATCAAGAATTAAAATTTATATCAGGTGAAGTTGTAGCGCTAATTGATTACTTTTTAAGGAAGCTGTTTAAGTTAAATTACTTCGGTTAGAACTGCCACACATAATTATTTCTAAAAGTTTAAAATAAGGAAAATTTTGTTTTAGGATTGGTGTCAGCAGCGTCAAACTCCTTCCAAGGGAAACGGATGTAGTTCCAAAACGAAATCTTCAGGCAGTTCTTCGTCTGAAAATGCTTCCAATGCTAATTCTTCTCCATCCAACCCGTTATCCTGCGGAGGTCTGCGGGTAACTGAAATCCCACCGCAGAATATAGCTAAGAAATTATTGCTTCGTGAAATCAATCCTGGAAGAAATTGTGGGATGGAAAAGTACTTACAGCGTTCCAAATATCAGAGTATCTTCCCAAATTTTACTGTGACAAATGTAGAAAAACCTCAATGTTTCCTGAGGAAATTTACGCCAGATGGAAAGTTATTTATTGCGTTCTCAGCGGATCAATTTGCAGTGGAAGTGTACACTTTTAAAGGTCCACACGCTGCAGGTCATTTATTTGCCAAAAAACCGACCGAATCTCAGAAATCTAAGGTACTACAACAAGCTCATATGGGAGAGTATAGAATAAGTATTGATAAACTGTTAACCTTATTTTATCAAATCGAATTTACGGAATCAACATTGCTAATTAATAATTCCTATGCATATTTTAAATTTGTGTGCATTGCATTCCTATGCATATATTAAATTTGCATGCTCATATTTTCAAATACTTCATTGTTGAAATGTAACCTTGCAGTTTGCAGTATTAACTAAATTGAAACATACAACAATTTGATATATTGACTCATCATCATTTTTTTTCTCTTTCACAGAAAACATCAAAAGATCACATTAGTACAGAGGAGAACGACAGTAATAGTGCCGAGATTCGAAAAAATATTTTTAGTGCCTTTTTTACCCTACGCCATCATATCCCTGTGGCTCCCGCTGGGGAGCAGTTAAATCGAGAGTGTTCCCTATTTACCGACGATTCCAGGTATATCATAGTGGGTTCAACGCGCTACATTCCCGAAGACACTACTCAAGCTCCATCCTTTCATCAAATATACCGCAATAACGAGTCCGTTGATCCCAATCCCCGCTCACCTCTGGAAGATTACACTATTCATTTAGTGGACATCCGTCAAGGCAGGCTGGTAGATTCTAAACCTTTCCCAGCTGACAAAATCTTTCTTTCCCACAACCAAGGAATCTACCTGTATAATTCCACCCTTGCAATTCTATCCGTCCAACATCAAACAATCCATATTTTTCACATTATGGACGAAACCTTAGTGGAGGTGCGCACGATTGGCCGTTTCTGCTATGAAGACGATGAACTTGTATACTCCTCCCCAATACACTATGGAAGCATCTCACCTTACGAAGAAATGTTTATGAATTCCCTCAAACATCGGCTGCTAGTGTATGTGTTCAAAAACGCGCATGTTCTAGCTAAAAAAACTAAAGATTTAAGTGGGTTGAGCCGCTTTCATCAATATTACGAAAACTTGCGAAAACTTCGAATTTGGAAGATGCAACTATTGGACGAAGATCATTTGTTACTAAAGTATTCGAATGAGGATGTTGTAACACTGAAATGCCAGGAGCCTAATTCTCAGCATTGCTTGCTAGTGGTTTACCATATTCCGAGCACGGACATCGTGTGCGTATTTGAAAATACTAGTGAACAATTTGTCGATCTCTTTGAAAACTTCTCGGATTGTTTTCGAAATAATTTCATAAGCCAAGAAGCTCGTTATTCCTCATCACCGTCTAATAACGTTCATGCCAGGTAAATAATGTTTCACTAAAAAGTTACAAAAAGAATCTATTTCCTGTTTCCCCTCAAAGGACACCCCCTTTTTTAAATTACCCATTGAAAAAACTTGAAGCGTTGAGAAAAAAAAATGAGTGTTGAGATAATTCCACGAATTATAAAAGTAGCAGGAATTAAAAAACCAACCAAAAATTTTATCACATTCATTACGCTGTTCAACTCTAACCCTAATCTAGTTGTTAAAATTTACGTTCATGTTATAACATTGTTTCATTTTGCTGCAAATACAGGGAAATCCATCGCCGGTTCCGACAGACGATTACCAGCGCCAGATTCGGCGGCCCAGTAGAAGCAACTAAACGAATTTTGGCACAGCTTCCAATAAGTGCTCAATCCTACAGCGCATCCCCGTACTTAGACCAAGCCCTGTTTTCCTACGATGATCATCGTGTGTCTTCCATGGAAAGACCCAAAGCCTGCGGCGAGATTCCTATCAGGTGGGTTAATCCTTCAATACCACCGAATATTTTCAAATTGCTGGTTATAATCGTACCCACTTCGAGCTGAGACCTAAACCATGATTGAACGTGCTTTATTTGGCTAACTAGTGGATACCTACGGCATGCAAAAAAGTCACCCGTACAATGCTATCCAACAGCGCGCCTTATCTTATCTATAGATAAGATAAGGCGCGCCGCCTGAAAGCATTGGTGCACTTGGTTAACTTTGAACTTACGAATTCCTTCAGAAAAACTCCGTTAGTCAGGTTTGCATTTAAGATAAAACGAACTTGGTCAACTTTGATACTTAAACGAGGATATGTGTGTAGAACAGGATGTAGAATAAGGATAAGTACAGTGTAAAGACGCAGAACAAATTAACAAATTAATTCGGCTAAAATTAAGCACCGCTCGTAGTGAATTCGCTCACGCTAACCCTAAAAACATACATAAATAGTAGTAGTAAAAAACAATTTGTTTCTCTTTGCAGGTTTTATGGGCGTGACTCAAATTTATACAAATTCCAAATCCATGCCGGGATTCTGTCGCGCTTGCAACAAAGCTCCAGTAGACGTTTGGTAGCTTTTACTTTTCACCCCAGCGCCCCATTTGCCATTAGCGTACAGCGGGCAAATCAAGAGTACCTGGTTAACTTTCACATACGACTGGACACAAATGCTTTCGATAAAACAATTTTGTAATTAGTTAAGAAGAGATGGCTTGGGAAAATATGAATTTGCAATAAGATGATCATTTTTAAAAATTTTAAGACAGCTGCGTGTTTCGAACTACAGAATTGCTACATGTGTAAACAGATGCTAACTTGTATAAACTAATAGAACGATACAAAATATTAACCAAT
>JAQGBT010005212.1:0-14784 GCA_034698585.1 Disparrhopalites patrizii
CATCCATATAATTAATAATTACCAATTATTATGACCAAATTTTGGTAGGCAATTACTCAATTACTAATTACTGCAAGCAATTTAATTATTAATTAAAATATAGTAATTGTAATTACGCACTGGTCTGGTTTCCAGCTTGACGTCCGTGAAAGTTCATTAATTATACAAAATTCATCGCAGTAATTCTCACTTCTCACCAGCGTTAGCATTTTTCATGAAAAGCTGCAAAAATTACTTACGTTCCGCTCAACAAAAAATGTTTTCCCTTATTTCTAAATGTAAATAATGTGCCATTCTGCCATTGTACCATAAAATATGCAATAAAAATATGTCCATATAGGTATTTTGGCACATAATGTCACACACTCACGCAATCCTTTTGTGGTATTTTGACTGTACAAAAATTGCTTACAAAGTTACAAAATAAAGGGCTTTTTTATTGAGATGGGATGTTTTGTGACTTTGTGAGATAAAAGACAACTCACGTGGCGTGTGATTGACTGCGAGAAGAAAGATACGGAGCACAAAGTACGATTTTGTTTTGTGTTTATCCAATTTCCAGTTTGTTATTGTTTTGTTTTTGTTAATTAACGCAATAAACTTACAGCACTAACTTGTATTTAAATTAGATAATCCGAAATATCTTTACGTTTACTGGCACTGCCATTTGCTACCGTATACAAGAACACACATTACCCCTTGCACAGACTGAGACTAAATGCTTTAGAGCTTGGACTGTGAGGTAAGCGCCAAAAAATTTGTTTTGAGAGTTTGGTTTCGGTTGTGTTTTGTGCGTGAACTCTGAACACTGGGAACAAACAAGTTGGCATACAGCGGACATACGTATGTGCAAACTGGCCTACACATGCTGGATGACAGTGCAATCTGGCATACAGCCTACGCGTAAGCATGCAACTTGGCATACAGCCGATATACGGACGTGCAAGTTGGCCTACACAGGTAAATATGCAGTGCAATCTGGCCTACAGCCTGCAGCCGACGTTGGATGCAATCTAGCCTACAGCCCACACATACAGGTATGCAATTTAGCCTACAGCCTACGTATGTGTATGCAAATTGGCCTACGCAGACAGTAATAGCAAAAGCATGACAAAAATGATCAATTAAGGTACCGATCGGGGCTACTCTGTACTTCATAGCGAAATCAAGCTGTACGTGATGACAATGTTTACGATGACATTTACATTGGCAATGATATGATTAAAATATTTTACATGTGCACAAGCCGAATTCCAGTTTATATAATGAGTAAGACAGCCCAATTCTTTACATTTTTATACATCCTATAAGGTCTTGAAAACACAATCGTATGTCAGAAAAATTGTGCCGTTTAAAAGTACATGTAAAATGAAGATTTACATCAACAGTTGCATTCAGTAAAATTTAGTTCAATGTACATTCGTATTTAAAAATCATCAAATTTGAAAACCAGAGTGTTTTCTGCATTATGTGTTAATTGGAATCAAATCTTTACAAATATTAGACCAGATTGTAAATTAATAATAATCCCTTAAAGTAGTAACTATATTGTATTATCTAGTTTTCGTAGTCTATGTAAGGATACAAATAATTGATCAATTCGTGAAGTTAAAATATTGTAAAATGTAGCTAATGAACCCCAACACTCTGACTTGTTTGCACATGTCTTCTCTAATTTATTGCTAAACTATTTGTTAAAAAAAGTGAATAGGTGCTCGACAGTATCTTTAGAAGTCGAAGGGATATTGTAAACATTAAAACCTTGATTGCATACGTCCTTACTGTATAAATAATTTAATTCATTCTACTGATCAGCAATCAGCAACTAATCTCCACTCCGCACTACTATTTTATAATTACATAGTAGTGACATGATAATATCTGCAACTTGTATCATTATTTTAGCCAAACTATTTTTGCATTGCAAAAAGAGGTATCATTATCTCAATAACTGTCGCTTGTAAGAAGTTCACATTTCCTAAATACGTGCATATATGTCATACGTATTAATTCATATACATATTACGATACGCCACTAATCAGCATTATCAGAAATCCCCACATCTTTTATCTCATAATTACAAATGACAAACTTTGCATTATTATAGTGGATACTATAATACAATATTATTTTAAAAAACAAATAGCAATCTTTTGATATTGTTTTGCCCACCCACTATTGCTTACTATAGCAACCCAATTTTCAAAACTATTCGCAGGCAACTGTATCAACTGAACAAATATTCATCGTTTAGTAATACATTTACATCAGCTGAACAGGCTGTAACTGTTTTTCCAGCCAAACAGACGAGATACCATTCAAATGATTGTGACCACTCCACTTTTTTAAAGTTAAGGGGTTTGAAAGCCCTTCATAAACAAATCTACCAGAATCTCTTACAAAGACACATGTATAGTAGTTCCCCGTCTATAGGGTGTAAGCAATAACTTTAAAATCTGTTCCAAAAATCGTTTGGTTAAGTTTAAGCTTATCCTCGCCTTCCAAAACATCAATACCAGTAGGAGTTCCGTGTAGAGAATCTAAGGTATAAATCGAAATGTTAAGCGATTTTCTTAGTTCGCTCGTATCGATGGAAGTAACCAGCATGAGAACACTTGCAATTTCTCTTCCGTAATTCGCACATCTCCAGCTGGTTAAGCAACACTTGTTGATAGCTACAGTGTATGTCTGCTAAATAGGTCTGGCTGTCCGAGAATTACTACCCGGACATGCCGATTTGAACACCGTTTGATGCGCTTGAGGCATGTGAACCGTGAATTCAGTTGCTGTGATCCATTATATTTCTCAGTACCAAAACAATCCTGACTCTTTTTGACATCTGCACGCATTATCTACTTACCCCCCTATACTTTGCTTCATCCATAATTACATGTATCCATATGTGCAAATAAGGCTAACTATAAAATTGTTAAGATATACGGAAATACCAGTGTAACTCTGTACTTATTTATCAAGTGATATTCAAATTTCTTCCAGTGATTCTTGTATGTAAAATTGTAATTAAATTATCGGACCATCAGCGGTATTATTATCAAACTTGTATATCGGCACTGTATGTCATTAAAATATGTATTCCCGTGTGTTCATGGATTGAGGTCAATCTCATTTTTAAGGTTAGTCAAATTGTAATGGAGAGAGAGAGAGGGATGTGGGAGATGGGAAAAGTGCCTTAGCACTTTTCCACCGCTGAGCCAATTGGAGGGATAGGGGAGGCTGGGCCGTTTTCGGCCGCTCGCTCTTTCTCTCTCTCTTCCTCCGTACGGCTCAGTTGCTCCACAATCATTCTCTCTCTGGTCTTCTTCCCCTTAACAACCTTTCAGTGTTACTCTACAGTTTTGTGAGCCTTTTTCCCAGTAAAATAAAATATAATTTAAAACCAAGTTTCTTCTCTCTCTCTCTCTCTCTCAGCCCTTTTATTTTCATTAGTGTATCCCCTTGACCATAAGTGTGTCCATTTCACACGTTCATCCATACGTTTGTAGCTACGTACAAAAATTACTTCTGGTTAGAACTGTCAGCAAAGAGATCCTGCGATCTGCAACATATATATGCGTATCCAGGGTAAAGTTCATAGTTTGATACTCCCCGGGACCCCTCTGCACTCCTTTCTCCTGAATCCAAATCCAGTTCCTGGACTCGTTTCGTTTGAGCAGATTCAGGAGAACGGAGAACATAATGGTCCCGCGGAGTATACCAATGCAGTAATAGGACGGGGTTTGGGCAGTAGTCCATCGGACGTGATGACAAGTGATGTCATTTACCGGAATACGTACCCCGCTGACGATCCACGCGCACTTGACGGGTATGCTTCTGCATTTCCTCTTGTTACAGACTGGCCCCGTTTATATGGTCGGCCGCATTTAACAACGGCACAGTAATTGATCATTTTTGTCATGCTTTTGCTATTACTGTCTGCTTAGGCCAATTTGCATACACATACGTAGGCTGTAGGCTAAATTGCATGCCTGTATGTGTGGGCTGTAGGCTAGTTTGCATCCAACGTCGGCTGCAGGGTGTAGGCCAGATTGCACTGTCATCCTACGTGTGTAGGCCAGTTTGCACATACGTATGTCCGCTGTATGCCAACTTGTTTGTTCCTGAACACTGAACACAACACGAGAACTGAGATAACGAATTAATATGAATTGAGAGATTGAGACTGAAGCCAAGTGAAAGAATAAATAAAAAAAATAGCACCGAAGAAAACGAGAAAATTGTAATATATTTATTCTGTCTTAATTAATGTAATAGGTTTAGTATTTCATTTAAAATAATGTCCATACTTTGTTAGATTCCGCAATTCGGAATCGTTTGTAGAGCGTAATCTACGATTCTACGACCATAGTGTATGTCGTCTTACCGTTCATCTTAAACTAAACCGAACCGGGTGACTTTCAGAAGAAACATTTCGGCATTTGAAGACCTCAGGGTGGGGTTAATCCTAGGTGGGGGTTTAACGGGTTAAGGTGTTTGGATTTTATGAACAGTGCCATTATGTTTGCGGTGAGGTCAATGTACGGTGTCACGATGGCGGTCCACCCCCTGAAGATATTTTCCAGGCAAATAGCCGTTACCACTGTTCCCTCGAAATGGTATAATTTCGTATCCTCGTCCAAAAAGAAGGCCGCAGCTAATCCTTTACGGGAGAAGGAGCCCTTGATGATGCGGATCGCTAGGAAATTTGGATGGTCGGAAACTTCGAAAAGCGTAAGCAGTTGCAACAAATATTCCGTGTTAAATGATTGACCAACCGAAATAATGCTTCGATTTAGAAGATTCAGAAAAATTAATTTAATTTACACTTAGTGATATTATGTAAACCACATGCGTACCAGCCACACTAGCCAATATTAAGTTTGCAGTCTAGTCTCCTAGTTGCTTTACTGTGGGAATTCAATTTTACCATAAATGTTATTCCAAATGGAACTACGTAATAAGTAATAACTAATAAACGCTGAATTGTTTTTATTTGGTGATAGATGTTGTTGATGTACGGACATTTGTTGATGGTGAAAATTGCTGATGAAATCAAGTACGAAAATTTTTTTAAAGGCAAGTAAAAACAAACATTTCTTGCATAGTTAATTGAATTTGTTTTAGTATTATGTCAGCTGTGGCCGTAATTGTCTTTTGGATGTTTTCTTGATTGATCGATTTGCATTTTAGTGTCGTCATTTGTGCAGCATAATATTTTGAGCGTTTGTGTTTGTTGATAGTTTGCGACATGGACGATACCTATCACTCGTGGTTTACAGTCACGGAGCTTCATGTTTGGTTACTATGTGCCCGTCTTTCTGAGTTTGGACAAGAAGGAATGAAGGTGCGGCATTCCTTGGTCACAGCTCTGTGGGATCATAATGAGCAAAAGTCCAAAATGTTGGAAGGAGCCCTTCAAAAAGCTAGAAGACAGCAGATTCAAGAATTAAATCAAGGTTTTTATTACGCTTTAGTATCCTATGATGAAGGCTTGCAAGGGGACGACAAAATCTTAGCAAGTAAGTGCTGTTATTAAAAATATTATTTTGTCTAGTCGATGATAAAAAATAAAAACAAATACTAAAGAAAGTCGTTATTTCAACACTGTGATTTTAATGAGTTGTACAGCACAGCTGTCTCTGTATTGCGTAACACATTTGTCAATTAGGTTGTTTACGGTTTTGGGTTTTCTAATCGTATTTTATACGTCATGTTTTGTTTAGTATTTGTTAAAAACGGGCTTGCTTTTACTCCGCGGGCAAAGCTATTAATGGTTGTTATTTTTGTTTTATTCATCTTGATTGTTGCTCTGTCTAGGTGCTCTGTGGAACAAATTTTTGAAGGAGAAGAAACCAAGAAATGAGAAGGAGCTACTGAGGCAAATAGTAGCTGTAGAAATGCTTGTAATTTATGTTCGCTACCAGTATAAACTTCTGAAATCTCTAAGTCCGGAGAAAATCTACAGACCGAAAAACTTCCAATGGGTTCCTTTTAATGAACAATTGCTTGGTGTAGCTGACAGCCTCCGACATTCGTCTAAATTATTATAGTTGTGCCTATTTTATATTTCTAATCTGATAGTGTGATAGCTAATTTTGACACCAAAATTGTACTAGAATAATGTACATACATATAATATACTACGTCAGCATGTGCAAGTTTTACGCAAATTAAAAAAATAGTTCGCGCTGTACACATTCATTACAGAGACTGGCGTTTATCTGTGCAAATTGTCCCGATAATGGAAGTGGAAGAAAGGCGTTTCGTTTAGTTTTAGTTGATGACTGTTGCCCATCATGCATTCAAATAAACTAGGTGATAAAAGTGAGAACAGGTATTCGCAATTCAAACTTTTCCTTCATTTTATTCGTTTCATTTTATTCGAAAGGAATTTTTATTGCTTTTTAAAATACAGCTGCATGATCATGGATACACTCCTTTTTCAGCGTTTCGTGTGCAGATGGAGTATGGAGAACGAACAGTGCAACAAGGGTCCATCTCATTCTGAACCTTGAATACTCGTTTCTTCCGTAGCAAAACTGCAGTACACTAGGCTAGTACTTCAGAAGGAGAGCTTGTTATCATTATTATCATCAGGTTCACATAATAAATAACCTTCATAACTCTGAATTTTGGTTTGTGTGTTTATCGGTTTTAGTTTTCATCATAAAATATATATATCAATATCTAACAGTTTACCATATTCGATTTTTTTTAGATATGGCTATAATCGAAATCCTGCGTTGATTATTTTACTTGTAAAATAGTTTCTTCTGCTTATAACTTCTAAAGTTACAATATAATCTTTTTCTAGACGGTGACATTTATAAATCTTTTTTACGTTTCCCCGCATCTTTAATCTTCCCTTTTCTTATAGTTAAAAAAATATGTGATACCAAACAAAAACGTTTCTGGTTCGAAATGCGTTTTCCCCGTAAAATGACATAATATACATATATTCACTATTTACATATTTTATGTAGTATATTCTAACTTTGAACGCAGAATACGGAATACAACTGAACTTACGTTTGTTCCGCTCCTAATGCATTAAGAGGATATTACAAAACGAACAACAAACAGGACCAGTAATCAGTACCGTATAAAATTATTCAACACCTCCTCGACAAAATTACGAAGTGCATTCTTTAAACGCGAAGGAGCCAAAGCAGCAAAACAACAATACCGGTGGGCGTACGATGTGGTATTAGCTTAAACAACAGTAAAAGCCGGATTTACGAAATACCTACTGCCTATACAATGTATTTGTAAAGCACTGTAGATAAAGGCTTTTCATACAAAATACGAATAACTGTTTTCTGTTAACTTCAGTTTTTCATTGCCGTAAGTTTTCTGATTTTGACGCTGAAAACAGCCAACATATATGAAAATTAGGGCTAGTTGCTTGTGAGAAGGCGGACAAACAAGAGCATACGTAATTGAGACATAAAGTACTTCGCATAGGGGACTTAGAGAAACTAACATAATATACGTAAACGGCAAACGAAGTTTTAGTCCACAATATGTGGTAATAATTAAAAAGTAATTGCAATTATGCATACGTGTAAGTGCCTCCACCTAGAGTCATCTTTCGCTTAAATCGATCCAGTGTATTCCCATTCATTAAAAGTAATTATACTGATTATGGACATTGTTGAATTCGGTGCCTTCGTAAATTACATATGATAAAACACAAAGTTAATAAAATAAGATACACCTGCGAAATAAATAATATACTTGTTGTAATTTTAGGACAAGAATAATCCTCTTTTAGAAAAGTATGACGTTACGTAATGTAATAAAATATAGGTCTTTATGCTTCTGTAAATTCAAAGCTAACATTAAGCATGAGTATAGTGACACTGAGGTAGAGGTTTAAAGAACAATTAACTGGTCCGTTTAAAATTGTTTCCTCTTTGATCGGGCTGGTGTTTTGACCTGCAACAAACGCATAAAACAAAATAATTTGGTAACGTGCTTTGCACTAGTAATTAGTTATTGCATGGTGCCCACACCTTTCATCAATTATGTGGCTGATACCAGCGACAACAATTATAAAGTCAACTTTAAAATTGTAAAAGTTAAATCAAAATCAGATCATATTATTGTTAAATAAATGTTTGCCGGTGTCCATGCGGAAAACATGTACATATTATACATGTTAGTTAAACACAAGATTTGTTTTGTTCCTCTCTAATATAACGATCAACAAAGCAAATATAATATATACGTCGTAACTGTAATGAGAAGCATAGTGACGGAAGACTAGCTGTATAGAATAGAGTAGCCAGATATATGTACATGTACATATACAAGATAATATATACACAAAAGTGAACACACCATAAAACGTCAGGTTGTTCAAACCGGAACCAACAGACAGTATACCGAGAAGAAAAGGTAGCAAAAGTTAGCACACTAAATGGTGGAGCTTTCCAACTGTAACAGAATTTTCACAATAATAAATTCATGAGTTACTTTTACAGTTAGATTTAAGATATCAGAAATTCATATCCATAATGGATAGCGGATAGCGAGTGAGAAATAACAACAAAGATGGTACAAGTACAAGGAGATGGATACCTATGTATTTGAAGTATTTATACCGATTATACATACCTATGCAGTAGACATTATCACTATGTACTTGTACTACATTACTAGGTACGTGTACTTATTTAATTAGACAGTACAAAGGCAGTATACAGCGAAAGCAGACGTAACTAGTAGGCACAGTCAGACACATCGTATCTAACATCTACAATGCAATCTAAATTCAACAACTGGTAAATAAATCGAAAATAGTACATATTTAATATTTGTATTTAGTATTTATATTTACGATTTAGTAAAACAGAAGTTCGTTTTTTTTTTTTTGCGCAAAAGAACTGTAACACACGTTTATCTGAGATCTACTTTGACATTAACCTTAGCCATCCTTTTAAATATGTATAGGCTTGCTAGCTTGGTACTGTACAAAGTGAAATTAGCAACTTACGCCAGAAATTAAGGTATTGGAAACGGCATTTTCATCAGAAATTTCACTCGTGGATGTTGTGTCTAAATAGTTTTTGTTTTTAGAATTCCGTATCTCCGAGTTCGTAGGGGGAACGATGTTGGTGTGCACATGTTTTACCATCACGCTGGTTGTGCTCACTCCACTGTCGGTAACGTTGCTATCCCTGTCCGTTTCAATGTCTGCATCGTGTTCGTGATTGCTGTTCTTTTCGTCATCATCCGGGAGTCCATCATCTTCGGAACTATCACTATTATTATTGCTGCTGCTACTGCTGCACGGAGAAGTTTCCTCTCCCACCAAACCTTCTACCTCAGCATCATCTTCTGCTTCCTGCTCATCGTCATCAACTTGGTTTCCATTGTACTTTGAATGGTTGTCATTGTTAGAACCATGACCACTAAACGCACTTCTACTGGGACAATTTGAGTTTTTGTTGTATATTTGATATTGTGCAATCTCAATACACTCCTCCAGTGTTAATGACTTGCGACTACTGTTTTGTAATGTGGCCGAGCTATTTTTAGCAACAGTACATTCCTGATGATTCCATCTAGTCCAGCCAGGAGTATGTTGTATTGAACTATTGCGCTTTTCGTAGCTGTTTAGATCATTGCTGTCCCGTTTTTGGCTAATGACTTGCTTGCCATTATCAAGACCAGTAGTCGTGTTCAACGAAATGGCAGGCTTAACATAATCCCGTCGAATCTGAATACTGATTTTATTTCTACTGTCGGGCGACTTTGGATTCTGAAGAAAAGCATAATTTATCACTCCAGCACAGTGGGCTAAGTGCATGGACATGTCACATTTTGTACCGAATTTCGCTGAGCATTTACCGCAAGTTAACGAGCCTGACACGCTCTGGCTAACAGATTGATTATGTTCAGATGTATAGCTACCAGTAGCTACATTTGGTTTTTTCAGGTGATTTGTAAAATCATTAACATTGTGAGCAGGTTCAGACACTTTAGCCTTGTGTACCCCCTGCTTTGATGATTCGTGTTTGCTTTTGATCAAACTGACCTTTCTCGGCCTACCTCTAGGTCTTTTCACGGGAGCACCGTTCACAAAGTTACGAGGTTGTGCGGAATACAACTTCACGGATTCCACAACAGGTAATGAGGAACTGAGCTCTGATTGAATTAGGGTGCTGGATTTTGCTGGTGACAAATGTAGAATATGGTCGCTACTGTCACTACTGTGACGCTCGATCGAAGAAGTCAGATCAACTGGACTTGCAGATTTCCTCTTTTTTGCAGGAGGTGGTGAGATCTTTTCGCCGGAAATAACCGATGCCTCGTCACTCAGGTCTGGTGGTTGTTCGACTACAAGTTTACTATCGACTGTGACAAACAAAATCATTTTTATTAAAGGAAATTCTGACGGACTTAGGAAATTTATTATTCTTCGTTGCTTATGGTTTTAATCTTCAAAAATTAGGTTAGAACAATTTCAATGTATACTACTTACGTAAACTCGCGTCAACATTCTGGTCAGGCCCCATTCGATGGGCTGTCCTCACATGCATGCGAAGAGCTTTACTTGTCGGAAATTGCGTTAGACCTAAAATTGAAAGAATATGGTCAAAAATGACAGACAAGGACGACGCCCACACGCCCACAAAAAGAGGAAAAATATAAATTTTAAGTATTGCCTATTGCCACTCTTTTACTTACACACGACACAGTTTAAATCAGCTTGATGACGAAGCTGCTCTTCCTGCATTTCTTCCACTTGGGCTATCACTTTGTTGACGATTTTTTCGACAGCATCGGAATTCCCGACACAAATAATTTTACCATCAGGTCCCAAAACAGCTGAATCTGGTTGAACAATTTTTCGGGTATCGAGGTGCGGATCGGAAACATCACAGTTTGACGGATCAAAACCTATAGTCTTTTGAAAGACAATACCATTTCTGGAGGCACCAGGGTCTGACTTATCTAGGGGTTCTATTAACATTTGAACTTTGCCATTTAGAAGTCCTTTGTGAACATATTCTTCTCCAATGTTTCTGCTAGCTGAAGTTTCATTAACTTTCTTGCTCATTATAATGTCGGAGTACAGTGACGAAGGTGTTCGGGTTGCTTGTTCAATAGCAGGTGCAACCCGGGAGAGAATTTTATGTAATCGAGACATTTTCTGCACTGTTCCGTTTTCTTGCAAGAAAGAATTATTTGAATCGCTGACATTAGCTGATGCAAAATTACTAACATTTGCAACGCTCGCTGAGGCTGTATCACAGTGAGTTTTCGCTGAAGGGGATACGGGCTGTGAGTCAAGCAGCGACCCATCGAGATGATACTGAAATTCGTAAGAATTATTTGACACTTGCAAGAACTGGGAAAATCCGGCGTTTGCCGATGGGTGAAATTCTTTTTTACAGAAAGACTGTTTGTGAGTCAGAAAGTTAGGAAGAGATCTAAACAAGTTTCGACAAACACGACATTCCAGTATTATATCGCATTCATCCAGAATGAGCTTCTGCACCTGCAAATACAATTTTCGCTTTAGTTGTTACTCGCTAAACAACGTCTTAAAAGGAACTTGATGTAACCTTTACGGCTACATGTGAAATCACAGTTTATTAAATATCAATTTTAAATTAACTCACCTTTGGAGTAGACTTAGTGACTGTGTTCATTAACGAAGAAAATCCACTGATTCGTATATCAAACGGAAAATTTGTTTGTGAACGATCAGTAATGGATTCCGCACAACATTCACCGAATTCACGCAGGTTATTCCCTGACGAGGAAAATTTACTTCCAGCTGGTGACTTCTTTCCATTAAAGTACTGTTTTCCTGTCGCTCCATATCTGGTAGCTGAATTTTGACAATTTTTCGAACCCATCGTTCGCCCCATATTTCTGATTGTTAATATAGTCAATAACTACATTTACCAATACAGTTCTTCAGCACACAGTCTATAATAATGTAAAAAGCGAACTCATGCCTGTCAAACATTTAACCCATATTGGAATCTAAAGTCTACAAGCGAAACTGCTTAGATACAGTAAACTGTACACTGTACGCTAATCAGGAGTAGGGCTTCAAATGCAGTTCAATAACTGCAGCAGTATTTCTCCAATAACATGGTTTTCGAAAGTCACGCATTTTTAACTCTGGTAGCACTTTTTAACACAAGCATCCTTCAAAGAAGTACTCATCTTCTTTGCAATTATTTCCACAGTGTTCCTCGTTCATTCCTAAGTTGTACGGTTGTCAGGTATTTGAATTCAGTGAAGAATAAATCTTGAACACTTTTACAGTCGTATATAATCCTAAATGCAATTAAGGTAAAGGAATAAAACGATTTAGAGCCAGTCACACTTAAAAAAAATTCTTCGTGACTTTGCGGCGTATGATAAACAAATGGAAAATATATTTAGATTTATAGATTTTTTGTATACCATGTAAACAATAAAAAATATTAACCTGTCGTCTCGTTGAAAAACTACAGTGTGCGATGTGGCTAATACATGAAGTACATGCCTAACTCAGTACGATGATATTTCATTTTTCTTCTCCAGTGTTTAATATGATCAGGATTAAACAGGACCAAAATGGAAAGTGGCGGAATACACCAATATATACACGTGTACACGGACTTCTCTGGGACGCAATTATGATGAGACGTCCACCTAAACAATTTGACGACGACAATTATGTAGGCATACGTTCAGCATCTCCCATTGCACCACGTGTGCAGGTAATATTTACGCACTTCCTCACCAAACTGAAAAAAAAGTAGATTCCGTATCAGTAACAAGTTAACGAATACCAAACTAATTAACACGTTTGTGTTCATATTTAATGACTAATGACTACTGTTTTACTAAAAAAAATGAACTCAATAAGCTGCATTTCACATTAAATAAAATATACGTAATACGTACATACAGTATTGTATACAATACAATATAATACTGCATTACGATTCATTATAGTGAGATAGTTACTGGTTACAATGAAAAAAGTCTAAAAACCTAAAGAATGACCGATCGATGACAACTATAAGCTGTAACATACAAAAAACGGCAAATATTAGCTGAAGTAGTCTCGTCTCAATGTATCACATCATGACTTGAAACATTGCAGACCAACCACAAATGGTTCTTTCTTGTTCATACAATAATCTCGAAAGTATTTAATAAATAATGTTGGTTTCTGCACTGAGAAAGAGGAAACGGCAATTAATCGGCGGTAACGTGAGGTTAAATGAGGCAATAATTCCGATTTTCACTATGGAACTCATTTGCTCTCGCGTTACTCGCAACACGCAATATCGCAGTTCACCTCGTGGGTAATTAGTTTCACAATTGTCCATAACTGCTTGTAATGCAAAGTAGACGCAGAATGTATATACATACTTTTAACTTAACAAATGCTCCCTTTTATCCTATTTCTCGGTATCGTATGAACTGTCCTAAAATATATCGCATTAAGTAATGCCATTCAAGATTCCATTATAGTATAACCCTGCACAAGAGAAATCACTGCCATTATTAATTACTTTCATTACTCATATTTTCGCCATTTTCCAACCATTTCGACAAACAACGATTCAAATGGTGGGAACTGGGAACGGACACAATAGTATCAATACCAACTAATAATGTCAAAACGATCATGTTATGTTCTTACTTTCTCGCATGGGTTCAACGGAATCCCTGGAGAGAAACACTGAACCGCCCCAGAGAACCTATAATAAAGGAACAAAAATTATCATAAAACAGTTTAAATCTTCTGTTTCAAAGTTTCAACTCAATTTCGTTCAACACCAAGGTTGAACGTTGACCTGTAAATTACAGGCTGTAATCTTTGCACTGTCCAAAATAAAACTGAATTCTCTTCTTCACACATTTGTTAACCTGTTGATGAATTTCAACTTCGGGGTTCTTCACATTCCAACCGCCACAAATCAGACGTAACGGACTTTTGCTGATTACTTCAAGTTCAGTATCATTTAATTTTTTTTTTTTAATTCGAATCAACTGGTAGTCTTTTGCAGGGGTGGGATAATTACATTGATATAACAAACCCCATTCAGTTTAATACTGGCATTATTCACTATATATCCGTAATCCGTAATAAGTAAAATATAAATAGTCCGTACAGGAAAAAAATATTCGCAGTTTACATACAGAGAATAAAATATAACTTTACCTCATTAATTGGCGTTCTTCTCAATTCCTGAGGTAGTTGACTGGACCAAGAAAAAAAATTGTAAATTACACAAACATGTGATTACATTTTTTTAATACTTTTATATATATACAATGGAAAAGGAGGGATAAAAATTTGCAATCACTTTTTTTCTCCTGTAAGATTATTTCTGATTTCTCATATAAACATCGAGAGATTATCGTTTAGACTGGACAAAATCTGTGAAATCTCTCTTTCATCAAAATCTATCTCTTCCATTCAATGTATACAAATGTGCACGTAAAACCCTTTTTAGACAGAGCCAAGAGAGGAAAAATCCCCCCTTTGCGCCTTAGTACAAGATAGAGATGGTCCCTTTCTCTATGAATATTTACCCCCTTTCTGTCCTATGGCCTTTATCTCCTCGTCATATAAGCAATGGCCTCTTTCGCCCTCAATCTTCATATACCTATCATAGCCGCCGCAGTATATAGTCCATATATAGTATAACACGACCAAAACTAAGATATAAAAGGTATTAACCCTCGCAACTCCAGAAGTATGTTTTTTAAACATGGAAAAGCATACTGCTTGAAGTATACCGATTGGCCAAAAACGC
>JAQGBT010005213.1:0-14782 GCA_034698585.1 Disparrhopalites patrizii
AAAAAGAGATCGAAAATAGAAAAGAAAAACGGAAAAAAGAGATCGAAAGTAGAAAAGAAAAACGGAAAAAAGAGATCGAAAATAGAAAAGAAAAACGGAAAAAAGAGATCGAAAATAGAAAAGAAAAACGGAAAAAAGAGATCGAAAGTAGAAAAGAAAAACGGAAAAAAGAGATCAAAAATAGAAAAGAAAAACGGAAAAAAGAGATCGAAATTAGAAAAGAAAAACCTGTACCCTGTACATGGTACACATTTTGCGTATACTAGGAGGGGGAGAGAAGATGGACGAGTCATATTTTTGGTGGAGGAGCAAAAAAAATTCGGTTATGGCTTACAAAAGGGTTAAAGGTCTTCATCAGAGCTTGCCTCAGCCAGCTTCTCTATCGTCCTCAAATTTATGGGTGGGGGTGGGGGCGTGCGTGAGTGTGTGCGAATACTTCCCTCTCCGCACGAAAACAATTACAGTCGACTCTCTCTATAACGGGCTCCCTTATAACGGTTTTCTCTCTATCACGGTGGCAAAAAATGCTCCCCTCAAAAACTTTCTCCAATTGCTCACAAATAAATTTCGTTCTCTATAACAGTTTTTGGTTATAAATTGCTGCTTTAAGGGGTACCGTTATTGAGAGAGTCGACGGTGTATCATAAGAGAGCATTTTTTCCCTTTCTCTTTCCTTCATCCCAGCAACTTCTTTCTACATTCTACCCTTTTCCTGGCATTTCTCTCTTTCTTTTTATATTTCTCCGTTCCTACAATTCTTTCTGTATTTCCGTCGTCCTCCATTTGTTCCTGTCATTTCCTCTCTCTCTCTATCTCTCTCTTTCTGTCTCACTTTTGCTAGCATTTTCTTTGACAAACTTTACGCAGATCACTCTTTCTTTCTCTTCATCTCTACTTCATTCTGTCTTTATCGCACTTTTGTCCTTGATTTTTTTCTCTCTTTCGTTTTCTTCATTTCTCTCTGTTTCACTCTTTCTTTCTTCCTCTCTCCACTTCTCTCTCGCTGTTGTTTTTTCGCTTTCCTCTCCTTCTCTCCGTTCTGTTTCTTCATTCCCCCGTCTCTCTTTTTTCTTCCTCTCCCTATTTCTCTCTCTCACTTGCTTCCACTCTCTCCGTCCCTCTTTTTCTCTCTTTCGCTCTTTCTGTATCTCTCTCGCTTGATTTTATCTCCTCTCTCTCTTTCGTTCTCTCTTTTATGCCTACTATCCCACATTCTCTCTGTATCTGTGATTTTTCTTCACTCTCATTTTTATGTCTGAATCAGCTTAACGCGGCTCCCTTATTTTTGTTCTGATGAATTGGTGCGTAATTATTATTGCAGATCTATTGAAATGGGTAATGGGATGATATTCATGATACGAAATTATGATACTTCATAACTTGAGTTGGATTATTTAAAGTGATTAAAAATATTGTAATCATTTTTCTTTTCTCCCGTTTGCGTCACTGTCTCTTGGTCTGTTGGCGTATTCTGTTTTTTTAATCTCTCTTTTAATCTTTTTTCTCTTTCCCTTTCTGTCTTCCATCCTATTTTCCCTTATCCTCCGACAATTATCAGACTCTCTATCTCTCTTATAGATTTATCCGTGCTTTTTATTTATTTCTCATACTCCTTCCTCCCACAGCCTTGCTCCTCCCGATGGTGGTACTCAAAAATTAATCTGAGCCCATCAATCAGCCACCGTGCTCAGATCTCGCACGAAGTCACAAGCTAATAACAATGCTGTATTTTTTAGGGATAGTTTCCACCACGTCGACACAATCCCCTTGTACTTTTACGTTATATAGTAATTATGTACTTTAAGGGTCTCACAGGACATTAACTCTTGCTGAAACCAAAAATTCCTTGAGTCTCCTTATTTGGGTTCGAGCTTTGCACTAAAACAAATGATGTAAAAATTAATATTATTATTTAATCTACAGTACTTAATTTTGATGAACACTATTTCCATGGATACTGCTATTGACGACTATCCCAAAAAGGCAGGTCAATGTTCAAGCATTCAAATGCCAGGGAAGAAGATCAATGTTCCGCACAAAATCTGTAATAATCCCGTCAACTCTTTCCTTTTCTTGTCATAAAACTGAGACAAATAATTCCTTTATTCTGATTCCAGAATGCCAGAAGTCCCCTCCCAAAAACTTTGCAATTCATCCACGTGCACCTCCCAGGAAGGAACACACCAAACACAGTCATAATCAAATTTGCCCCTAATTATTTAACCACTCTCTCAAGTCTCGAGAGAATCATTCTGAATCCGAAAATAATTTAGTCCCATCCAATAATTAACGAGTCCTTCTTGGATGACGAAGAGCCATAACAAAAGCCTTCACTGCACATTTGGTCACACTCTCCGATCTTGATGAACTTAAGAAGGAAACCCGGGGGTAAGGGGAAGCCAAAACAAAAGCCCAAGGAAAAAGGTGTCTCCGGTGTCTCTCTATCCTCTAAAATCGGTAATAATCACCGAAGAATATAGGACATCTGTCGGTCTCTGCCCATAATTGGAACAAAAGGCCCCAGCTTCACTTCATTGACTGAGGACGGGAGGGATGAGAGATGCTATAAAATTCAAAGGAGATCTCCGACCATAATCAATGTGAGGATCCAGTTCCGTTATACATATGTAGTTTAACCCTTTCATTTGTGAATTAGTCAAGACACCATAGAATGGAATAGATCATTATTACATGGGACATTTGTTTTCGGAAGGAGGGAAAATGGGGATTTCCATTAATATTCTTTGGACCTCTCCCTCTCTCCCCAATCTCAGAGAATTCCCTCCTTTTACGGCTCTATATAAAGCATCTCGGTATACATATAACAGCTTTTTATACATAATGGGGAATAAAAGGGAATAATGTCATGCATACATGTACATACATAGAATGCATACATATGTTGGTTTTGGAGCCGCAAAAGTAATTAAATCTCCTTCTAAAAGGTGAATTGTTTGTCCTAGTCCACTCTCTCTATAACAGCTCTCTTTATAAACTCACTCTTACTATATAACAGCATTCTGGGATCCCCCCGAGAGCTTTATAATATGAAAGGCTTCTTCTATAACAGCACTTGCCATAACAGCATTTTGCTATAACAGCAGGATTTTTCCTTCTATTGGCCACTTTTCTCTCACTATAACAGCATTGTCTTGCTATAACAGGATTCAGCTAACATCAAGTGCCCCTTTAAAATTTAGCTTTTTCTCTATAACAGCACTTGAACTTTCCAATAACACCAATTGATTCCTTTTTCAATGAAAATACAACATTTTTAGTAAAATCGCGTAAACATTAAATATTGATATATTTGATTAAATTAGCACGCAAATAACCTGGAGTGAATTGGTCTTTTAATTAATTAATATTATTATTTTTATTTAACTTTCTATAACAGCATCTCGCTATAACCGCACAATTTTAAGTCAGATAGGGTGCTGTTATACAGTGGAGTCTCTATATAACAACTCTGAAGGGAAGGGCGAAAAATGTTGTTATATAGAACACTAAATATGTACTTTACATGTACCAAGGGCGGAAAAAATAATGTTGTTATAAAGAGACTTGTTATAGAGACTCCACTGTAGTGAGAGTCGACTATTTGTATGTACAGAGTTTACCTTTCCAAGGAATCGTTCACATTGTAAGATTTCGTCTCTATTGCTTTATACGTACACAGATTGAAAACGAGAAGATATCCAAAAGGGAAAATATAGAAGATTCCCTATTGAAAATATAGAAGATTCCCTATTGAGAGGATTTCCAAGGGAGAACCGAGAAGATATTTTTGGACAGGGGGAAAAGTGAGGAGATTTAAGTGCCGGGTCACGTCCGAGGATTGGATGTCATTTCCTTCCCCTTTTGCAAATATAGTGACAAATGATGAAAATAATGAAATCAGAGGATGGGAAACCACCAGCAAGAGCAGTGACAAGCATTACTAGTAGGAGTAGTAGTAGGAGGAGGAGACGAGGGAGGAGGGCCCCCTCGATATCCCAGCAATCCACGGAATTGTCCCTCCTTAGTAGTCATGGGACGCCCAGGCCTCCTCCCCATTGCCTCTTCCGGGTGGGGGGAATGCCCTCCTCCACCACAAAATGCCTTCAACCCAACCCCGGACAAGAAAGTAGTCCTTCCGAAAGTACATTCGGAACCTCCGGAAGCTCCAGTGGCTCCGCCCCGGGCCAACTGGTGAGTACAACGAAATTCATCAACCAAGAATCCATCACCGTGGAGGATTCCGTGAAGGAGATTTTGGTATTGACCTTAAAGCCCTGTAAGAGCACCTTGACCTTCCTGGAATTCCATGGTTTTACCCTCTTCAAAAACGTGGATAACTTCCTTAGTCATTGTCCCAATGTGAGGGAGTTGGTTCTGGACAGTGTCCAGCTCTTTGGGAGTGAATACTACAATTACAGGATGAAATACGTCCTTAATCGGCCTCCCACGTCCAGATTGGAGCGCGTGGCCATCAACGGACTGGGTCATTTATCCGTTCACGAAATCAACCTCATTGATTACCTTTCCCAACATTACAGCACCCCCGGCCTCACTCAAGTTCAATTCCGATCCACGGCCAACCGATGGAGGAGGAAGCCACCGAAGATGGCCAGTTTAATTAAATCCAATGTGGCCATTCATTTCCTGGGCAAGAATTCCAGGAGTCTCAAGTCCCTGGAGATTGAGAGGCATCCCTTTGAATTGTATTTTGAGGAGGTTGCCGTGATCATGGAGGATTATGATGGGCCTGGGACCACCCAGACCCTCTTGGAATTCCCGGGCTTGAAGAAGATTCAACTGGAGAGTTATAGAGGGAGATGTGCTATTCCGGGATTATTCCAGCATGTCCTCCGTCACCAACGACAACTCCGGTCTTTGGCCCTAAATATTACGGAGCAGGATCAGGATCTCCTCCTCCTCCTCATTACCAATTCCCGGAAGACCCTGAGAACGTTGGAGGTGGTTGAAAGGCCTTCCAGTAATACCTCCAAGGCCGGGAGTAGCAACGGGAGTAAGAATGATATTCAAAAGGGAAAGGTGGGGGAGGAAGAATCGGGGATGCCCGGGAGAGTTTCTTTGTATCACGACTGTGTCATTTATCGGGTTTTAGAACAATTAGAATCCTTCTCCCTTCAACTCTCCGATCCCACCAGTCCGAATCCGAACGTGAGACATGGGAATCCTTCCAATTCCAAATGTATCTGGCCCCTCAATTGTCATAAGTTACCCGTGACCCTCAAGAATATTATCCTCCGCCTGGATGGCATGGACAAGGTCCAGGCTCAGCTCTTCCTTCAAAATCTCTCCGGATTCCTTCAACTCCAGTCCTTCACCCTGTTCATCCCGAAGCGGTCCATCGCGGCCACGAATCGCCTCCTCCCGCCCAATACCATCTTCACACTCAATGCCGACTGGATTCAACGTCTTCTGAAGCTCCCAAAACTCCGGGAAATCAATTTTGAAGGGTGTCGTGTGGACCAACAGAAGGAGATTCAACGCTTGTTTTCAGTTGGGATTAGTAAAAGTACTCACAAAACAAATTCCACATCTTCCACATCCTCCAATGTGAGTCAGCCTCCTAATTCAGCTGTAGGAGTTGTCACTCCCACGAGCTGCATTTACCAAAAATTTCAAGATTGACCGTATTTTCCCCGTTTTTTTTTCATTAATAAAAAATAACAATACAAAAGAAACAGAATAAATAACACATTCTTGCACTTTATTTATTAATTGTTCATGTTTTCCTGTTCTATTTGTTTATAAAATTATGATTATTTACAAAATGATTGATTTTATGGTAAATGCATTTGTTGTAGATAAAGATTTCCAGCAATGGGACATGGGACGGTGCAATCTGTCGCTACAATTATTGAAAATGCCTTGGGGTATACAGTCGACTCTCCCTATAACGGCCTCCCCTATAAAAATTCTCACTCTATAACAGCAGCAAAAAATGCTCCCCTGAAAAACTTTCTCCAATTGTTAACACAGAAATGCCTGTTTTTTATAACGGTTCTTCTCTATATGTAACGGCCAAAATTTGCTGTTTTATAGGGTGCTGTTATAGAGAAAGTCGACTGTATTGACAAGGAATCCAATCTGATTTATCCAGCGCAACCTTCATTGCAGATTGCAGTATTGACCTCATTTGTATGTTCCTTCCGCTTCTGTCAAAACTTGCCCTTGCCCTGCCGGAATATTCTTCTCAAAAATAAGTTTTTGAGTCTCTTAAAGGAAAGTATTCCATATTCTTTCCACTCATAGGTCATGTGCGGGGTAGAAAGTTTTTTTTTAGGAGGGAAAGTCCGGAAAAGTAGCATAAAATGGAGAAAAATTCATTTCCTCACACTTTTTCCCTCCATTTCCTCCTGACGTATCCCAATGGATGGAAGTAATACATGATACGCTAATAAATGTACACATCTTTGTCAAATCCAAGGAGGGAAAGAAAGACGGGGATTTTCGGGGAAAATGAAGGGCTTTTTTTGTCTATGCGTCAAGTGTAAAAAGTTGGGAGAGACAGCATTAACTTTTCTCCCCCACACAGGGTATAATGCGTAATAGGTAAGTAAATAGTTAAATGGTCGACTATCACATGGTGGAAGTAGTGTCTTGTGATGCGGTAAATCGAGGCTGTCAGGATGAAATCCTATATTATTATATACACATATGTATAAGTATACCTATAGGTATGTATATAAAGGGTGGAAAAGTTTTTTGTGTACCAAAAACGGAAAAAGAATCTTTCCGTCTTGAACGCCATCATTAAAGCCTCCCTTGAGCAATCAATCACGCCCGGTTGTCGACCATATAGAAGATATACAACTATTGGGGGATATATAAAATGGATGATGATTTTTAGGAGGGGATCGAATATAAATATATATCTTTTAGCCAGATCATGGGAGAGTGCAGATACTCATGTGTAACTATAGCATCCGTCGATGGGGGAATTGAAAGCACAAGCAAAAGAGCCGAACACCGAGTGTTCCGGATCAAACGCGTGCCAGTTGTTCCATGAACTCCCGGGTGGAATCTTATATCTATATTTATGTATAGCCAAATAGCCATACATATTTTACACATTAAAAGACTTTATTAGCACTCTCTTCCACAAGTCGTCATTCTTTATACCAAACAAAAAAGGCGGCAGGCTCCATTAATTTTTAATTCCTATTCCCCGGGAATCGGGAAAAACCCACAAACATGTCCTTTTACGTACATTGGATTTCCCGAACTTCCGGTCTAAAATTTAATGGGATGAATTTTCTCCCAATTAATCCGAATGTTTGCAATCAATATCAAACTGTTTTGGTAAAAAAGACTTCGTATATGAATCGCATTTGAAGTTGTAACAGTGGCATTTTGATCGAAATAAGTCCTAGAATTTTAATTTTATAGAATTAAAAGTCAATTCATAAAGCACGTAGGAATAATTAAATTAATAAAGAACTTAATAGGTAATTAAATTAATAAAACACTTAATAGGTAATTAAATTAATAAAGCACTTAAGTAATTGGTAATTAAATTAATAATAATTAACAATAATCCTTACTACAGTATAAAACCAGTGTCACGCTTCGGGACGCTTCGGGACGCTTCACGACCTTCGCGACTCTGCGGCCTTGCGCGCTCTTTACCCATCAATAAACGATAAATTAATATACCATTATACGCTTTACTGAGCTGTATTAAGTATTCGTTTAACCATCAATATCAAATATCACCATCACCATCATTAATAGTTAAATGATAAACTTAAATGATTAATATTTAAGATGATGTTGATGGTCGAAAGTCGAAACTGAAACTGAATCTGAACCGAATTAAACAGAATAAAATTAGTAATTAAGAGTTGGCAAAATGAATTGGCATAATTCAGATCCTTACTATACAATATAAAACCCGTGTCACGCTTCGCCTTATTCGCCAAATTTGGCAGCAAATGCAAAACATGGGGGCACAGACGAAATAAAAGATACATAAAAGTAAACCGAGAACTGAATCTGAACCGAATTAAACAGAATAAAATTACTAATTCAGAATTGGCAAATTTAAGATTTAGCATAATTCAGAATTGAAATGACAATTTTGTTCCAAGCAGCAAAAATATCGCTTTCTAACATTGCAGCGATTTTCCAAATTCCACGATCTTTAAATCGATTGAGTGTCTGCCGCCGTAGGCGGTGTGGGCATGCTAGTAAATAATTAATAAAATGCTTAAAAAATAGGTTGTTAAATTAATAAGACACTTATAGTAATAAAATAGTAAAAAAAATAGGTCATTAAATTTAAAAAATACGTATTGTTGGTAAATAATTAATTTAATAACATAAACTGAAATTCTTAGAGTTTTAATTAAGAAGTAGTAATGTAGCAGGTCTTCCCACTGTGTTTTCTGAAATTCTGAAAATCGTAGATTTACATAAGATTGCATTGGCTCAAAAAGCAGCTTCGTTGCTTCTCCAATAAAACATGTCGGACATAACTCGGTGTTTGTATCCAGCCTTGATTTTATTGCTGTCAGTCGTTATATAACTTGAGATGCGTGAAAGGTACTGTCCAATTTCTGTGCAAATATAAGTTTAAAAAAAACAGAATATGGATGGTACAACGCCATTTAGCGCCGATCCCTTCCAGCCTCTTATGGTACACATCATAGCATTGATTAAAAGTCGATAGTCGATACCATTTTTCATCCCGGGCAGATTTGCATAAGTATGTAAATACACATGTGTATCAAGGGCACATATGCACATCCTGGACTGGAGAAATAAGCCTCAAAAACTTGAGAGCACTCCTAAACACTGGAAGGAAAAGTCTTCATTGGTTCACAGCATTCCTTTTCACAGATGATTGACAGACATTGAGGAATAATAATATCCCAAATATGTACTATACACGCTCCAAATTACCAACAAAGAGATTTTCGGGAATATCTAACAGCCCCGCATTATTTTCTCCTACGGCTGAAAGAATATCAATAAAAAGGCCTGTGCCACACAGAAAGTGCAATGGACGTCCACATCCTTGGATTTTTTGAGTGTTGCCGATACGAGCAGTAATAAAAAATCTGACCTACAAATCTTTTTTTTTTAAGTAATAGCCTGAATATACGTAAGTTCTTTTTTTTTTAAGTAATAACCTTAATATGTTCTTTTTTGCGTTAAATTAATTACTGTTAACCAGCGTAAAACAAACGCGGCATTTTACACCTACTCTGCCCAGCTTTTTCAGGTGGAAAAGTCCCTGCAAAAAAATGTATTCCATTGTACACATATGCATTTTGGCCTTATATAAATAGGCATATCGTCTACAAACGTCAGAAAAGCCAGTGACATAAGCAGAATGCTCATCCCACGCCATTTTACGAGGGCTTAGCTCACATGCACAAAAGTATTTAAGTGAGAGGCCAGTTATTTGTTTACAAATGTGTACTGGGAAATAACATGCATAAGCATCGTTGCGTTTCAGGCCATAACCTCGCTTTGGGCCTAAACAGGCCTTTTACATACAAAGGGGACAAAAGACATCAAATAGACATATCTCTGAAAATCCTTTCACTTACTGTCACAATTCTCCGCAGGAAACATTATGTGTGTATGTCTTAAGCAAGGACTATACCATGTAATTAGCTGTAACCAGACTGTGTGTGGTTTTAATGGGAAAAGTAATGGAATTGGGATGCATAATGGCATTAAGAGACGGAAAAGTCGTACCTGGTATAACGTTTTTTTAGGGGGAGGAAGTGATGTAGTTTATTTGTTTTTCAAAGCCATGACCACATTTTCATCTACTATTGACTTTTGGGAGGCCATAATTGTTAAGTAACTTTGTCTTTATACCCATTTTTAACACTTTTATGGCTCTCGTGTATTAGGAGATGTCCACATTTTTACAAATTACCAAAAAATCCTAGGACTTTCGCTGTTGAATAACGGACAAGTTGACAATATCTTTTGTGGCAGGTAATTAAACGGAAAGGTTACCATTTTCTTGAGGATTTGTTTTGTCCCTTTTGTTTATTGGCAGCACACAATTGGGTACTGTGTACTTAAATGTCATTTAGCGGGGTCCCCTGAAATATCCTACATCCTACAGGGGAATTTTTTTCGGAAGTATAAAAAGACTGGTCAGGATCGTGTTTGGAGCAGATTACTTCTTCTTGCATTCTTAGCTTGATCTAAGACAATTTTCAAAAATAACAGTTACAATTAAAAACGATTTTTTAATTGCCTTAAAAAGTATTTTTAATTGCAATTCCTGAGATCAATTCCTCCCCTCAACAATGTCTCTGAGCATTAAAATTGTAAATATTACATATAATATATAGCGATAATATTGTAACAACCCAATTTTCGTCACATTTGTTGTACCTACCCATTTTTTCTGCAATTTTTTTGCAATATGTGTGTTTATATTGGTTCTTTAATTATTCAGGTCAGCCTCTGCGCCCTGGTGGTGGTCTTGGTGGTGGTTAGTGTAAGTGCAACCGGATTCGGTGGATACGGCGGTGGTGGTGGTTATGGCGGTGGCGGATTCGGAGGCCACGGCGGAGGCTTTGGCCGTGGTTTTGGCGGCCACGGCGGAGGCTTCGGTAGAGGTTTTGGCGGCGGATATGGAGGAGGTTTCGGAGGATTCGGACGGGGATTTGGTGGACATGGAGGAGGCTTTGGAAGAGGATTTGGGGGTCACGGAGGCGGATTTGGGGGTCACGGAGGCGGATTTGGAGGTCACGGAGGCGGATTCGGTCATGGAGGAGGATTCGGTGGTGGTGGTTATGGCAAATAAATATTGCAAGTTTCCGGCCGCTATTGAGGTATGGAAAAAAGCAACCCTTCAGGCATATCTTACTCATATACATATTTATTATGTAGGGTAATTGACTCACAATCAGCTAAAATGTAAAATATTTGGATTAGTACTATTTTTTTTTGGCAATAAAATATTTTTTGTAATAAATTTCACATGGATTGCTGGCATTCATTGAATGTGGGGATGGAATAATATCATTGACGTAAGCATACGCATACACAGGAAATTAGGACATATTATCCACCTGCAAATGACCTCATCAACACATTTCTTTCCTCTCACAAGTGCCACAGTTACCACACACGGGATTTTCCTTAAAAATCCTACGTTCTCCACCGGAAATACAAACCTAATGAGTAATTATTTGAGGGCAAGCAATAATTATGCGCTAACAGCTTCTATAGCTAACAGCAGGAAGAGGAAGCAAACATTGGTGACTTTGTCCTGCGGCACAAATTTGAAATTTCGAATTTAGTATACAAAATTCAGGGTATGCTTTTCATACAGAGAAAACAGTAATTTTCCCGAACACATCAAGAATAATTCGAAAAGCACAGAAATAATTTAATTAATTTAATTACAGAAAAATATAGGAGACCAATTACGACAGGATGACTTTCGAATTATCTACCAATCCCAATGTGGACGACCCGCTTCTCCGGAATAAAATCCAGGGTCGAATCCGAGATAGTCATAGTAGAAGAACAATCCGGGAATCCGTCCTCCGAATCGGAGATATTCCTGGACATAGTGGTCATCGTCCCTATAATGTCCTCATGGATTTCCTCATTTTCGCCGTGACCCTCCTGGAAATCACCGTTGTTATTTTCTTGGCTGTAACTCATTTCAAACATTCTCAGGGATTGACGGCTATGGCCATGCTTCTACCACTTCTTCTGAATTGTGTAGGAGTTTTGTACTTTTTATCCGAGTAAGAGAAATTTGATTTACTTTGATTTGCCAAAAAAAAAGAATTTTCTTGCTAAATAATGGGGACAGTATTTTAACTAAAATTTAAATTAAAAAAAAATTATATTAATGTTTTGTTTGAATACGCAATTTTACAGCATGAGAGAACGCAACGAACTGGAGAGCGTGGGTTGCTCCAGATGTCTCACGGACTTCTTGCAAGTGCCTGTTCTTGGTCCTGTATTTACGTAAGTTTCATTATATTCGTATGCTGTAATAGGACTTATCCCGTTTTGTCCCTTTGGATTGTTTGGATCCACGGGAAAGTCAAATAATAGGATCAGTTTTCACCCCCCAAAATTGCATATTTGAAGGGCCTTCAAAGTAATGTCAATCTCCTGTGGATGTACTTCCCATGCCAATTACGAGAGGATCGAGGCTTCTGCCATCAAATTAAGACAAGCTGGAGGTTTTTTCACGGCTGCACCCGAAGCATTGGTTCAATGTACGGCTCTATTAACCATGAATCACTGGGGACGACAAATGGCCACTGAAGGTCAGGCTCCGACCCAGGAACACCATGATGCGATGGAAGAGACTTGGACGAGTAAATTAAAAATATTTCTTAAAAAATACAATAAACAATTATTCTTGCGTGTGCACAACTACACTAACACGTAAACGTTCTGATGTTAATTTCCAATCATTTTTATGGAGGGCGTTTCCGTCCACTAATATTTTCGAAATGGTTAGGATATTTGGAATCGGGTGCGGTGATTTTATTCATCTTCACCTTGGCGGAATCCAATTGCTACAATGTCTTATCCAGTTATTACAAGATGTTCACCACAAAACGGGTTCATGAAGATTCATGGAGGCTGGGCGAAGTCTTGTTGTGGCAGAAATTCCTCCTTTTTGTCCATTCCATGTCATCTATTGGTACGTTCTTTAAGTATCACAAATTATCAGTGCTGTGTAATTCTATATACCACACTTAGGTATGCTTTATTTTGTCGAAAATTTTGGCTAGTGGACTCAAAAGATTTTGAAAAACAATTTATTGTGAACATTGAAATGCATGACAGCTTTATTTTTAAAAGTAAAATTTCAAAAAAAAAATTTCGAAATTTGTCAAAATTTGCAAATTTTTGAAATTCTTGAATTTGCAAATTTTTGAAATTTCAACGAAAATACTAGAATTGCAATTAAATTATTAACGATTTTAATTCAATTATATTAACCAATCAAATTAGGTAAGTAGAAGATTAATTACGTATCATTTGACGAGATGCAATTAAACTACACCTCGTTCTCATTGCATCAATGACTTTAAATCGTTTTTCTATTCCTACATTTTTTTGACCCAAATGCTTTTATTTTGTAAGAAAGAGCAGTTTTATTCGGAAACACGGACCCATCTAGTCTTTCAATCTAATCTGATTAGGTTATAGGAATTCGTAGAATTTAATCATTAGAATTAATACTATATGGTCGTCCTTCATAGATGAATTTTAACGATGAATTTAATAAAATCATGAACTTAATGCTTAAAATTAGAAATTACGTAATTGCTAACCATTTTGGTCAGATTATATTAGGTAATTCTGAGATTACTCAGACCTAGACGAAAAAATAAGCATATTAGGTCCTAAAAATGGTTTTAAAAAAAATCCAGGAAGTCAGGCAAAAATGATATGGAATGATTCCAGGTTGCAACATGTTAGCTTCCGCTGGCTTCAAAGCAGCCGCTCTCTATTATTGGAAAACCACATCATTTCCGTTGGTGCTGGTGCTAATCGTTTTTTTCGAAATCAGCGTCCGACTCATCGTTTACTATGTGGCACGCGTCCTCAAATTCTTCTGGTTGGAACGAACCATCCCCAGCAGTTGTTATGAGTCCTTGAGTTATGCTTGGAGATCCACGATCCTTAATTATGGATTCCAATCCACCAACATTTTCGTTCAAGTTATGTTCTATTTACAGAATATCATTGGCTTCGTCGTGTGGGTGATTGCCGCCAGAATGTACGGAGATGCGTGGGTACGAGGGGAAATTTTTGTCCCTTTTTGTGTCGTTTTTGCCATTTCCGGTGGGATCTCCATCGTCTCATTGTTGGTCTGCTCATTCTTCGAGTTAATTCGCCTCCACGGTGGACCTGTGGCCGAGGATTGAGGCCAGACCTTGTAAATAATTAATAATATGATTGTATAAATTTTTCTTTTAGCGTCATTCCATTCAGTAGAAGAAATACATTTTTTTTGCTAATACGAAGTAGCATTTTGGGCAAGAGTTCTTGAAATTGCATTAAAAAATTATTTACATAATTTAAACTGCATTTTAGCGTGAATAAATACCCGCACCTTTATCCAACTTGCATTACTGCATAGGTTATGCATTTCGAATTGTGTAACGAGAACAAGAAATATGTACCTGTATAATTCTTGGGAAGAAATGCACAACGTTATTCCATGAATTTTGTGGAGCTTGCATATTATTTTGGTTTTCTTAATAATTCTAGCTGACAAAATAGGTCAACCCCGAAATCGGGCAATTCAAATACTAAATTTTATGCTTCATGTATCACGGCTAGAGTTCGTTACTGGCTCAAGTCCTATTTGCGAGTATCAATTTTGGTAGCAAGTTCAATTGATGTTTGAAATTGATTCAATGAAATTGATTCAATTGATGTTCAATGTTTGAAAAATTTAGGTATAGATACTCGTATTTGGCAATTCAAGTTTTTTTAAGATACTCGAAATTAATTAATTACTTCTTTACATGATCAAGCTCGGAGTTCTGATTCTTAACTCAATCCGGAACAAGTTCAATTCTGAGTAAGTTTCTTGTTGAAACTAAAAACTATTAAACCATAGACCACATTAAACTGATAAACTCCAACGTTTTGTTAATTTTTGTATTCCAATTATGTCCTCAGCTATACATCCAACGATCTAACTGTTTTGGTTGAGCATACAGTGTGTTGCAAGGTGGCAAGAATTGGCCTGGAATGATTCCAATATATGCCGGTTCTTTCCGGTCTGGCATAAAAGTTTCAA
>JAQGBT010005214.1:0-14782 GCA_034698585.1 Disparrhopalites patrizii
AGAGTTAGAGAGAGAGAGAAAGAGAGTTAGAGAGAGAGAGAAAGAGAGTTAGAGAGAGAGAGAAAGAGAGTTAGAGAGAGAGAGAAAGAGAGTTAGAGACAGAGAGAGAGAGAGAGAAAGAGAGAGAGAGAGAGTATTTAGTTGTGAATGTTATCTCTATTTTATCCAGCTGAATGTGCATTTCTCCTATCTGCTGCACTGACTCCCCGTCGCATCTTTCGCATGCTTTGCTGCACTTCTAGTCGATGACTTTCTCCCTTTTAGTTTGTCTCGCTTGTTTTCTGTCTGTCTCTCACTCGTTTACTATTATTTCTCTTTGGCTGTTCCTTTCTCTTTTCCTCTCTTTTTTTGTTTCTTAATGTATTTCAGTGTTCTCTTTCTTTTTTTCTCTTCGCTCTCTTTTCTCTCTGTCTTTTTTATCTCTCCCTTTCTC
This sequence comes from Disparrhopalites patrizii, assembly GCA_034698585.1. Taxonomy (NCBI): domain Eukaryota; kingdom Metazoa; phylum Arthropoda; class Collembola; order Symphypleona; family Sminthuridae; genus Disparrhopalites; species Disparrhopalites patrizii. Next base: position 434 of record JAQGBT010005214.1, read on the forward strand.
TCTCTTTTTTCTTAATTCCCCGCTGCTCTCTCTCTTTTTCTGCTGTGTTCTCTTTCTTGTTCCCTCTTTTCTCTTTATCTTTCAGTATCTTTTAGCTCTTTCTCTTGTCTATCTTTTTTTCTCTCTCCTGCTGTCTCTTCGCCTTCTCCTAGCTGTCTTTCTCTTCACGTCTCCCTCTTTTTTTCTCGTTGTCTCTTTGTTTCTCCTTTTCCCTTTCGCGTTCTTTTTCTTTTCTCTCTTTTCTCTTCCCCTCAGTCACTTCTCTCTCTCCTGTCTTCCTCTTTTCTCTCTTTGCTTCTTTTTCTGTTTTTCCCGTATTTTCTTCCCTGTCTTCCTCTCTTTCTCTCTCTCCATCGCTTTTTTCCTTTCTCCGTATGTTTCTCTCTTTCCGTCTTTCCCATTCTCTGTTACTCTGCCTCTCTCTCTCTTTCTGTTTGTCGTGTCCCTCTTATTTTGTTGGTTGATGTTTTTCTCTCTCTTTCTGTTTGTTGTCCCCCTCTGATTTTATTGGTTGATGTTGATCTCTCTGTCTCTCTCCGTTCCTTTGCTCTTTTCTTTTTTCGTGTCTTTCCTTTTGTTTATATGTCCCCTGTTTCTCCACGTCTCAACTAATCTCTATCCCTTTCACCCATTTTCTGCATTTGTCCCGTCCCTTCGGTCATTATGTTATCTGGTATTCTTTCTTTTTCTTCTCGTTTTTCCTCCCCTCGCTCTCTCCATTTTTCCTTTCTATCCCTCTCTAATGCACTTGCCAAGGACTTGATGCATAAATTTCCCTTCCTGTGAGTGTGACTGAGTCATTCGCCAAACTTGATATTTTAGGGTTCATCACATCTTTTCGAAGCATTTCTTTTTCCGCTCTCTCTCTATCTCTCTCTCCCTCTTCCTCTCTGTCTCCGTCGTTTTTCTTTCTCTTCCCCGTCTGTCCTCCACGAAGAATGCAAACACTTACACTTTTCCCTCTCGTGCCGTCCCTCTTCTCTCCCCATTTCCTCCCCATGAAAAAAGGGTGCTCTCTTCAACATCCGACAGGCGTGTAAGAGCGGGAGAGAGAGAGAGAAAGAGAGAGAAAGAAAGAGAAAGAGAGAGAGGAGAGAGAGAGAGACAGTTACAATAAACTCTCAAGGAATTATTTCTCTGTGCATGCGGACCCATTGAATGCCCCCGTCAAGTTCCTTTCCCTTCCAAAATGTACACCCATATTTTTATCTCCGGGAATATATCCTGGTGAGATTAATGCTGGGTCATATACATATATTGTCCCCATATACATGCATTATATGTATATCAGATCCCATCTCCTCCTATACATCACCATGCACGGGAGGAGCTCTGGAAAGGACAAGGACAATATTTGACGGGTTAGTTTCCCCGGAGGAGTCGGTCACACGTATGTTTTGGAGAATCTATACTAATATACAGAATCTGCGTATATTTGGACTATCCCAAAAATCCTATCTAGTACATACAAAGGGACTATATACTGGAAGGTTTATGGTGATGATTATGAAAATGAAACGTCATGGCTCATGAGGATGATGATCATCTCCTGCCCTTCCACTCTGTCATTTTCATCTTCTCCCCCGGCTTTTCCATGGAGGAGGAACACAGATGAGACGGAAGGCCCATGGCTCATATTGTGACAATTGCAAAGGGAAAATGAAGAGAAACGTGTCTTTTGCTTTCCCGTTAATCCCCCAAAGAGACTCTCTTTCTCCAGAAGAATTTTTCTCCGGTAATTCTTTCATCTTGAATAAAAAGGGGGGTTTTTATTATTACTTTCTTTTCAAGGAAGGTGTGTATGTGGAGGATTTTTTGGGGGACAAAAAGAGCATCAAAAGAAGGGCTTCTGGGGGAGACGGAATAATTTTTTTTTTCTTTTCTCTCGAATCGTGCCGGGGGAGAGTTAAAGGCGGATCATCTTTTCACTTCTGATTACCTTAAATCTTTTCTTTTGGCTTCTTTTGGTGGCTCTTCCAGCATTGCGACAAAATGTGAAAGAGGCTTGGATAGGGGAGAATTCTCGGAAGATTAGTTTTATCGTATTATGAGGATATGGCAAGGGGAGGGAATCCAGAAATTATTTCTGGAACTTGTTCCCTGCTTTTCTTGGGCTAGAAAAATTATGTGAGATCCGAAGTAGGAAGAAAAAGAGAAACAGAAGTACAGAAAAAGAGAAAGCCGGAGAGAAAATATAGAGAGAAAACAAATGGGGAGAAAGGGAGAAATAGGAGAGAGAGAGAAAGTCCCGTGGAAATATTCGAATTTCAGCAAAAGTGGAGCGGCAAAGAGGATTTTCGCGGAGGATTTTTCCATACAAAAGACTCTCTAGGTAGCACTTCCAAAGCCGCCCCTTCCCATATTTTAAAAACACCCGCCTTTTCCTCCTTTTATATTCGACAAAAAAGGACTTTTTTCGATTAAAAACAAATAGCCAAAAAAAACGGGTTGGTATCTCTTCAAAAATTCACGAGCTGGCAATTACTTTTTAGCCATCGAAGCATCTTTTCACGAGTCATTGGAAATTTCAATTTTCTCCCGGGCAATTTAGAATTTATTTGAATTTGTGTAGTTTTATTTTGAACAGTGTTTTGTGTAGTTTTATTTTAATAAATCTTTCTCGAATATTCCCATTGACATAGTGGGCAGTTTCACCCGAACGGAATTGTTCGTATGTATTTCCCGTAATTTTGCCTTCTATACATTTTTAGACTGACGTCTTGCGTTATAAAAAAACGAATTTCCAAGGACCAAAATGCTTGATCCGTTTAAAAAGAAGAAATGTAATAAGGAGAAAAACCCTCTCATTTTTTTCTCCCCTTTCTTTTCCATTAATACCTACAGACATTTCAGTTTTCTCTCGTCTTCTTTACAGCCGTATATGGTAAAGAATAGGGGAGGAGAAAGAAAAGAAAGAGAGAGAGAGAGAATAAAATATATGGGAAGTGAAGGGCAAGGAGAAAGAGAAGAAGGGAATCCTCTTTACCAGGATATGTTTATGTAGCCCGTGACATGATATAATTTAATACTGTTACTATTATTATACACATCATTCACCCACCCGCCGAGAATGGGAGCGACAGAGAGTGAGAGAGAGACAAAGAGAGAGAGAGAGAGAGAGAAGGAGAGAGACGAGATATGCACCTTTACAATTCACATAACACCTTTACAGTGAAAAGGCCGAGACATGGTAGGTGAAGAATGAGGGAGAGACATTTCACCGTCAGAATTTAAGAAGAAGTACAGGGAATAAAAAAAAATAGAAACCATATGCTATAAGTCCAGTAGGGGAAAAAGGGGTAAGGAGGGAGCATGGGAGGGGTTGAGAGGGATGGGAAGAATCATATATAAATCTAGCTTTTGCCAGGGAGACCAAGGAATATGACTTTTTTTACCTGGGAGCCCCCATTTTTTACCCTTTCACTTTCTTTTGGGCTTTCTTGTCATTCCTCCATTACTTTTCTCGCTTTTGCCCTCTGCATTTTCGAGAATGGCTATTTTTCTCATTTATCTCCTTCCTTTCTTCTCCGCCTTTATCCGCTTTTCGTCCTCTCTTTTTATTATCTGAGGCTTTTCTCAGATGATTTTCTCCTTTTCTCTTTTAACGTTACTGTCTTGCGTGCTTCTTTATTCTTTTCTTATCCTTACTTTCTCTTTCTTTTCTTTTCCTTTTTTTAATCGACTTTCTCTTTGTTTTTGTTTTCCTTATTTTTTATTTTTTTAAATTTACTTTCTCTTTGTTTTCTTTTCCTTATTTTTTCGTTTTTTAAATTTACTTTCTCTTTTTCTTTTCCTTATTTTTTCTTTTTTAAATTTACTTTCTCTTTGTTTTCTTTTCCTTATTTTTTCGTTTTTTAATTTACTTTCTCTTTATTTTATTTTCCTTACATTTTCTTTTAACTTTACTTTCTCTTTCTTTGCTTTTCCTTATTTTTCTTGTTTTATCCTTACTTTCTCTCTCTTTTTCGTGTTTTCTTTTTCTTTGCTTTTCCTTATTTTTCTGTTTTGTCCTTACTTTCTCTCTTTTTCTTGTTTTTTTTCTTTTGTCTCTTTCTCGTTCTTTTCCTGGTTTGTTCTTTTGCCTCTTTTTCTTTATTTTACAGGTTTTCTCTGTTGTCTCTTTCTATTGCTTTTCCTTGTTTGCTCTTTTGTCTCTTTCTGTTTTCATTTCCTTATTTTCACTTTTCTAGCTATTTTAATTTTTTGTTAACCTTATTTTTTCTTTTGTCTCGTTTTTCTTATCCTTATTTTCCCTTTTCTGACTATTTTAATTTTTTATTACCTTATTTCCTCGTTTTGATATTCTTACTTTCTCTTTCATATTTTTTCTTCTCTTGACTACTCTCTTTTATCTCTCTTTTTTCTTTACTTTTTCTTGTATCTCTTCTTTCGTATCCTCACTTTCTCTTTGGTTTCTCCTCTTTTCTTTTTTATCCGTTTACTTTCTCCTTGGTTTCTCTTCTTTTCTTTTTTATCCGTTTACTTTCTCCTTGGTTTCTCCTCTTTTCTTTTTTATCCGTTTACTTTCTCCTTGGTTTCTCTTCTTTTCTTTTATATCCTTTTACTTTCTCTTTGGTTCCTCCTCTTTTTTATCGTTACTTTCTCCCATTTTTCTTTTTCTTCCCTGTTTTCTCGCCCTTTCCTTTCCTCCCTCCTCTGTACCTCGCTTTCCTTTCCCGTATATTTCCTTTCTATTCCCCCTTATTCGTCTCTGTACTGCCTCTGTCTTCGACTTTTCCAAGTCTTTCATTGAACTTCCCTAATTTTTCCTCCAACTTTAATTCTCTCAACTGCCAGTTATTTCCCACGCGGACTGGTCCCAGACATTCCGGGAGTCTCCTGCTCCTTCTCACCTTCAAAGAAACCACCACAACTTACCCTTCTGCTCCCACCACACTTTCCCCCATTCCTCCCTCTCTCTCTCTCTCTCTCTGTCGCTTTCTCCGCCTGAACCAAGCACCTCCCACATATTTAATTCATACTTTACTTCCCTCAACCCTCCAAAAAATCCCCCTCCCTCTCGGCAAATAGACAAAAGACAGTTCCATTCCGTCCCCAGCCTCAAAAGACTACTACATCTCCCCGTAGAAAATAATGATATTGTCTCCCTTCCGGGAAGCTTTAGAGGGAACAGGGAGGCGGGGGAGGAAGAGAAGAAAAAGAGTTACCATTATGGAAGAAACCTAATAATAATAATGAAATAGTTCCAACTTCTTTTCTTTTCTCCTCTTGTGGAAAGGAACACATAATGCGTGAGTCTCGTAGCTAAAATCTTATGGGTTCCATATATGAAAAATGGGGAAAGTTCTCTTTCTTTCCCCGGTTCTCCTTTTGGGATGTGAGTGGGGGCAATAAGTGAAATAATGACACGAAAAGCTTTTTTTTTTCCTTGGGATTTTTCCACATATATTATCCATATACAATTCCATGGGCAGGGCTCCTTCGTATAACGATAAATGTTCTTTCACGGCCTCCATAAGAATGTGTAGAGAGCTTCCATTTCTTTATAAGTTCAAGGTGATCTCTCTCTCTCTCTCCCTGAAATTCTTTCTTATAAAAGGAACCAGATGGATATAAATTTGATAAAAGGTCCAAGGGCTGTCAGGCAATGCACCGGCAGTCCCCCGAGCACAAGGAATTAAGCCTATGAAAAGGTTTTAATTAAATACCACACAATTTTCGCCTTTCCACGCATTCTTAGACAGGCTAGATCGTCTCGAAACTTTTTTTCTCTGGGTTTCTCTCTTTGACTTCCAAAAATACCTCCACCCCCACGAAAATCTTCACCTCCCATAAATAATCCCTCTTATGGATATTAAAAGTCTCTTCTCAAAAGCAACCTGCGAAGCTCTCCCCTTGGAATGACAAACAAGACTACTTTCAGGGTCCACTTTTGTGGATGAAAAAATAATAATTTCGTTTCCCGTGATTTGTACCTCCGTGCTAAAGGGTCCAGTATAATAATAACGAGAATTAGTAACTGCAGCGGGACCAACAATCAAGGTCCAACTGTTGCCGGTCCCTCGGTATCCCCCTAATAATTTCTGGTAATTGCTTTCCCAGTCAAGTTATTTTACTGTATTCAGTAGTATCTACACTATTGTAGGGACGGCGGAAAAAAAAAGTAAGCAAAAGCCCTCACATGCTGACGATGGCATCGTGCCATGTCTCATAATTTTAGTGCTCACAGTGTGCACCGTCATCAATTTTTTTTCTTCTCCGGATCCATGACAAGAGGACGTATGGAGAGGATTAATAGATACATATGTACATATGTGGGTATGGAGACATTGTAATGGCTACTGGCCTTTTAAGGAGGAGGGAGAGACAGAGAGTAAGAGAAAGAGAGAGAGAAAGAGAGAGAGAGAGACTGGCCATTTGGCCATTACGGAGGAGGATGAGATGTAGCAGGAGTCATGAGAGGAAGCAATGGGGGATAAATTACGAAAATGAAAGGGAAATATAAATGAAACAAATCAAGGCTTGGAGCCGGAGAGAGAGAGAGAGAGGGAGAGGAGACAAAGGGAAGGAGAGAAAAACGGAGCCGAGATAGAGAGAAAAAGAGAGATTAACAGCAAGGATAGAAATTGGGAGAAAAATTCACACAAATTCAGAGGAAAAGGGAGACCAATAATGAAAAACAGGGGACAATATGGAGAAAATGGGGGAAATACAAAAAATATAAACAAGAAAGAGGAATTATGGATATAAATACAGACACGAGACAAATATAGAGTGGCGTTGAATATTAATAAAACTGAAAAAGTGCAAACAAGAACGAAAATTAGCGAGAGAAAGAAACAGAAGGGACGAATATGCAGAAGAAGAGAGACATAGGGATAACATGCAGAGAGGGAGAGAGAGAGAAAGAGGGAACGAATAAAGAGAGATAAAATAGAGACAAATATGCAGAGACAATCATAGAAAGAAATAGAGAAAAATAAAGAGAAAAATGGAGAGAGAAATAGAGAGAAAAATAAACAGAAACGTAGAGAGAAAAATAAAGAGAAACGTAGAGAGAGAAAAATGAAGAAAAATATACAGAGAGAGAAAAAAAAGAAGAAAACTGTACAGAGAGAGAAATAAAGAGAAAATATGTAGAAAAGTGTACAGTGGAAGCTAGAGGAAAATAGAGAGAAAATATGCAGAGACAGAAGAAAAATGAGAGGAAAAGGAAGCGAATCAAAGGCAAATAAGGGAGAAAGAAAGGAGTAAAAAAAGGCAAAAGAAGAAAAAGGGAGTGAAAGGAGAGAAAGAGACAGACGGAGAGACAGCACAAAAAATTAATGAAATCTCCAAACCAAAACAAGGAAGTAGAACGCTCGCCTGATTCATTTTATTTTTTTTGGACATTTATTCACGGCACGTTTTCCCCTCCCCACCCAAAGGACAATCCTTTTTCCGTGGATTTTTTTTACATGATTGTATTTTGTACCAGTCTTTTTCTTCCTTTTTTTTTTGTTTCTACCGAATAATCCACATTACTCTTCTTTCCAAGCCCATCCCCATGTGCGTAACATATTACATGTGTACTGGATATAATGGAATTTTTTTATTCCCTTTTTTGTTTACTTTTTACCCGCATCTCTATCTCCTTTGACGAGCCTCATTACGTGCATAAAGGGTCAGATTGTATTTTACGAATGCACATGGCAAATACAAGAGGCAGATTACTGGGGCTGTGCTCCCCTCCCTTTTTTTTCAATGGCACATAATTGGCAAGGGAAGAACGGACCTGAACTGCATGGCTAAGCATTTCCACATCTGCCCGTCTCTCTCTCTGTCTCTCTCTCTCTATTTGTCTCTCTCTCACCCTCAGGTGGATATTTAAAAGCCATGATACAGCCTGTAAATTACCCCATACAATGTAATAAATGCACGCACGGATTTCCTCAATACATTTTAATTGGCCCTACAACGAAAAAATGGGGATTACACGTTTTCTAATCGCTACTCCAATCTCTGACAAATCCCTCTCTATGGCCCATCAAATTTCTTTCCAAGGGATTAAATAGTGTCAAAGAGAACAAATTACAAGTCAAGTTTTTCGTAATTTCCCTCCGTATTTTTATTTCCTATAATGTCCAGCATAATTCATTTCCTCCATAGTTTTGGGAAGAATCCCACGAATAAATCTTTGGGATTGACCATTTGGATAGAGAATTTTTTTTTTGGGCCTGGGAGAAAAATATGGGAAATAATGTACCGGCATGGAAGGAGAGGTGAAGGATCTCTCCGAGCATTGCGTATTGACATCAAGAGAAACCAAAACATACACGCATTGAATATGTATGGAACATATATTGGTGGGAACACCCGCAAACTTGTATATGGATGTGTATTGTATACTGTAATACATATTGTATTTCTATTAGCCCTCATGGGTCAGCGTAATGAGAGTGACGATAAACTCTCATATCATGTTCTCTAATCACCAACACTTTCTGTGGTTCTCTCTCCTTTTTTATTTATTTGCCTTCCGTTTCTCTCTCTTTTTCTATTTCTTTTTTATCTCCTTGTAGTTCACCTTTTCTTTCTGCTTTCCTCCCTGAATTTCACTACATTTCTATCTCCTTTTCTCTCTGGTTTTATTTACTTTTCTTGGTGGTTTGCTCTAGTTTTCTCTTTCGTTTCTCTTTTCTCTCGGTGTTTGTATCTCTGTCTTTCTGTGTATCTCTATTTCTTTCTGCTTATCTCTTTTTTTGTTGCGTCTTTCACTTTATCACTTATCTCTTTATCTCTTTTTTGTTGCGTCTTTCACTTTATCTCTGCTTATCGCTTTATCTCTTTTTTTGTTGCGTCTTTCACTTTATCTGTGCTTATCTCTTTATTGTTGCGTTTTTCACTGTATCTCTGCTTATCTCTTTATCTCTTTTTTGTTGCGTCTTTCACTTTATCTCTATTTCTTGCTTCGTTTGTGTCTCTTTCTTTCTGTTTATCTCTATTTGTTGCTGCGTTTGTGCCTCTGTCTTTCTCTTTATCCCTATTTTTATCTGCGTTTGTGTCTGTCTTTCAGTTTATCACTATTTCTCTCGAATTATCTCTTCTTTTCTAGTTCACTCTGTTGATCTTAATCTAATTGGCTGTCTTTCTTCATCTCTCTGGTTTCTTCATTTTATCTCCCCTTTTATCTCTCTGCCCATCATTTTCCTTCCGTGTTTTCTTTTTGACCGTCTGCTTATCTCTCTCGTTTCTCCTCTGCTTTTGTATCTTTGTTTTTCTTGTTTACGCTCTGCTTTTGTATCTTTGTTTCTCTCTTTTCCTCTCTCGTTTTCCCTCTGCTTTTGTGTCTTCCTTTCTCTCCTTTTCTCTCTGCTTATCTCTCTCGTTTTCCCTCTGCCTTTGTATCTTTGTTTCTCTCTTTTTCGCTCTGCTTATCTCTTTCTCTTATCCCTTTTCCCTGTCTATCGCTCTCTCTCTCTTCGTTTCTCTCTGTTTTTCTTTCTCTGCTTGCCTTTATTTGAGCCTTTTTCTCCCGGCAGCACGTCTTCTTTATTGTTTCTTCTTTCTCCTCCTTTCCCGTCCATTTAGCTTTGATTTTATTCCTCCTTTTTCTCTTCAATTCCTCTTCTGGACCTTCATGTAATTTTTTATTCGTCGCCCTGGTCTGTTCCTCTTTCTCTGCCTTTCTGTCTCCCTTTTCAGTTCTCTGCCATTTCACGTCGCTTCTGTATTGCTCTCTCTCTCTCTCTCTCTCTCTCTCTGTTAATCTCAATCTCTCCTTATGTCCATCCGCTACTCTCCTTCGCCCATTCTCTCTCTTTCTCTCTTTCTATGTTTCTGTAGTCTTCCATTCCAAAATTTCCTGCAGCATCCCTCCAACCGCATTTTCTCTCCGTCTCTCTTGACGTCCCTTTCCTTCCGCGAATGTGTCTCGCTGTCCCTCCTCGTTTTTCACTTCTCAGACCCCGTAATAATACGTGGCTCCCAACCTGCGGTTTGACTGACCAGAACATGTCCATTTCTCGCTGTACCTCTCAATCTCCTCGTGATTGGATCTTTTTTTTTGTGGCTTTACGTGTACACACATACATAATGTACAGTTTTTGGAAATGGAACTGAGGGGCTTGGATGAGGCAGAGGAACTTGACCATTGCCTGCATCCTCCAAAAAAAAACAATATCATACTAATACTACACACTTCACAACAGAAAAGACGTATGCGAGATAGGGGAATGAATGCACAGTCACACAGATTTTGTACTAAAATGAGTCTTTTTATCACATGAAATTGGATGGGGGACTGACGTGGGGAGCAAATGACATTAAAAGAGAGAGAGAGAGAAACCAGAATGACAGGAAGAGAGAGGGTGTCAAGGAAATACATGAGGGAGGAGGGGAGGGAGAGACAGAGGGAGAGCAAATTAGAAATTAGAGCTGGACCCATTTCCAAAGCAGGCCTGCCGTTTATTCAATTATACACGCTACAATGTGACTTTGACAAAAAGCAAAGGAGAGATAGACGGAGAGAGAAAAATAGATGAGAGGGGAAACCGAGACAAGAGAGAGAGTGCGAGAGAGAGAGAGAGAGAGAGAGAGAGAGAGAGAGAGAGAGAGAGAAATGTGAGAGGTAATTCGCCTGCATTGTGCATTTCTCTGCATTACCGCAAAGTCCGCATTTATCTAAAAGCAAATGCTTAATTTTATTCTTGCTCAGCAAATGAAAATTCCCATTTGGTCTGCCTATTTGTATAATTTAATTTTTCCCCTGTAAATGATTTTTTAATTGAATTTACTTATTTTTTGGGAAATAGTAATCATTTCAAATGCTTTTTCGTAAATAATGTTCATTTTAAATGGTTTATCCTAAATAATGTTCATTTCAAATGCTTTCTCGTAAATAATGTCCATTTCCAATGGTTTTTTGTAAATCATTTTCAATTCAGTCTGTTTTTCAAGAATGCTCGTTTTAATTTTTTTTTTTTTTTTTTTGAGGATAAGTTTTGTTTGGAGCGTGTTTTTTGAAAATATATTCCATTTAAATAGCTTGTATTCTTTAGTGTTTTTTACAAATATTTTCCATTTAAATAGCTTGTACTTTTTAGTATTTTTTTGCAAATCTTTTCCATTTAAGTAGCTTGTATTTTTTAGTATTTTTTGCAAATCTTTTCCATTTAAATAGCTTGTGTTTGTTTGAGTGTGTTTTTTGCAAATATTTTCCATTTAAATTTGTGTTTAATTAATTTTCCCCGTTAAGCCACGTTGTTCATACAAAGCGTAGTAGAAAGGATTAAAAAACTGAAAAGGCCAAGATGATTAGAAAAAATTGAAAGTTGTCCCATTTAATCAGTGTTTTGAAATCCACTGTGAAACGTGATATTTATAACGCGAGAGATTTCTCCAGCGATTTCTTTTGAAACTGGCCTGTTTACTTTTGATGAATGACCATATTTTTTCTCGTCTCCTTCCTTTTGAAAAGGGAACATATACTTTTTCATTGGGGGGGGGGGGGGAAAGAGGTTGAAAGAGGATTATGTAATTAATTAAAAAACATAACGAGAAAAGGAAATCAGTTCAAGGCCAAAGCTTAAGATTTAAGACTCACATTGTCCGGGTTGTTTACAAGTTTCATTTCATATGCGTTCAGAAAAAAGTGTAGAATATGAGGTTAAGATGATGGAGTGAGAGAGAGAAAAAATTAGTAGTGAGACTTGTCACGTCATCATGAGGCTAGTGGCTGAAGACAACGTCAAGTCTTGGAAATTTATACATACATCTGTAAGAGGAAATGTGTGAGGAATGGGAAAAAATCAGTGGAATAAAAATATCTAGCATAAAGAAATGGCTTGTGGCTCTTAACGACTACTGACATTCTGAATTAAAGTGATTGTGCTACCCACGACATGACGTACATTCCTCAGTACAAATAGCCTCAGAGGAATGAGAGACAGCGAGAGAGAGAGAGAGAAAAAGAGAGAGAGAGAGAGAGAGAGAGAGTGACATGAGACAAAGTTTAAGCAAATATTTTCCCTTCTTCTGTGAATCCCCTCGTATGCTACTACATAATATGCGTATGCATATACATACATATGTATATAGCTATGTATATATGTATACATACATATATGTGTGTAGTTGTGGCTGCCCTTGTCTATTTCGTTGTCTATGTCCATCCTCTCACTCTTTTTTTTTCTCTGTAACTTTTCTCTCTCTCTCTTTCTTCGTTGATCCAGTCTCTTTCTTTCGCGGTAAACCCACTATTTGTCTTTCCGTCTCTCTTTCTTTTTCGGTCGATGGTCACCCTGCATTTCTGTCCATTATTTCTCGGTTTCCTGTTTTTCATCCTCTCTCTTTCTCTTCCCATTCGCACTGGCACACTTTCTTTCTTTTTTTTCTCTGTCCGTTCTCACTGGCACACTTTCTTTCTTTTTTTCTCTGTCCATTCTCACTGGCAAATTTGCTTTCTGTTTTCTCTGTCCATTCTCACTGGCAAATTTGCTTTCTGTTTTCTCTGTCCATTCTCACTGGCAAACTTTCTTTCTTTTTTCTCTCTGTCCATTCTCCGTTTTTTCTCCTTCTCTGTCCATTCTGTCTCTCTTTCTCTTTTCTCTCTCATTGTCTATTTTCTCTGCCCTTTCTTTCTCTTTCTCTTTGCTCTCTCATTGTCTCTTTTTTCTCTCTCCCTCGCTGTCCATTCTCTCTCATTGTCTCTTTTCTCTCTCTCTCTCTGTCCATTCTCTCTCATTGTCTCTTTTCTCTCTCTCTCTCTGTCCATTCTCTCTCATTGTCTCTTTTCCCTGGCTATTCTCTCTCATTGTCTCTTTTCTCTGTCTCTGTGTCTATTCTCTCTCATTGTCTCTGTTCTCTCTCTCTGTCTATTCTCTCTCATTGTATATTTTTTCTGTCTCTGTCCATTCTCTGTCATTGTATATTTTTTCTGTCTCTGTCCGTTCTCTGTCTCTGTCTATTCTCTCTCATTGTCTCTTTCGTCTCTTTTCTTTCTATTTCGCTGTTCATTCAATCGATTGATTTGCACATTCTCTTGTTTTCTCGCTTTTTTGTCCTTTATCTCTCTTTCTCTGTCATTTCTCTTTTTTGCTATCCTCTTCTCTGTTTCCTCTCAGGTCTTTTGTCTTCTCCTGTCTCTTTCTATATCTATTTCACACTCTCTTGTGCCTTCACTCTGTCTCTCTGAGTCTCTCTGTGTCTCTTTCGCATGTTTTACAATGTTGACATTGCCCGTGCGTGAGTAGACTGCGTAAAAAACCATAAGTAAAACATAGCCCATTGGCAAAGTAAAACAAACGTTTTCCCCTTTCCTTTTTTTTCCCTTGTCTTCGTATTTTGCAAGCTTGTTCCATTGAGCTTTGTTTAAATTCCTCCCCACCCCGCAAGAAAGAAAAAATTTCTCTGTCATCCGCTGTCTCTGATGAAACGGAACAAATATAACTCTTCAACCCACGCACGTTCACATATTTACATTTTGAGTACGAGTACGTAGAAATCATCAACATTGTCCTGGCTCTGCCCATACGTAATATCCTTTCCCTTTTTTTTTAAATACCCACAAAAATACTTCCCTTGCATTTACCCTGTCAAAGGAGGGACAACGCCCGTGTTTGTTCAGGGAGGGTCAGTCCGTATGGGCATTTGGTAGGGAGGAAAATGTATACACAATTAAATGCAAACTGTTGCCATTTATTATTATTAACCCCTTTCGATCCGCTGCGAGTTCCAAACTTTCCAGTGTTGGACGGAGCATTTTTTTGGATCCAAAAATTGGTAAAACCTTCTGTTATGAGCGTGGAATGAGTAATTGCGTAATTAGGGTCATTTGCCCTTTCAATTTACTTTCTTTTTTTTTTGAGGGGTTAGATGTTGGATGGGTGAAATTCTTCTGCATAAAAAAAAATAGGAATGGAATGAGCGTTGAAAGCATGCAAAAATATGAGTTTGAATCACCCGCTAGCTTTAATTCTGTAGGGACACGCATGGCTTGTTAACACCAATGCCTATTACGGCCTTTTTTACACGGGCAATGACCATATATCTGAACGGAAAATTGTTCCTTTTGTCTCTTTCTTCGTTTTTTTGTCTCTTTATTCTCACTTTTTGCATTTTCTTTTACACTTTCTGGACTTAATTGTACGTTTCTTCCTCTCTTTTAGCTCCCTTTATTGTCTTTAATTTTGTCTCTTTCTCTCTTTTAGCTCCCTTTATTGTCTTTCGATTTGTCTCTTTCTCTCTTTTTGCTCTCTGTATTGTCTTTCCTTTTGTCTCTTGCTCTCTTCATTGTTTTGCCTTTTGTCTGTTTCTCTCTTAATTGTTTTTTCTTTTGTCTCTTTCTCTCTTTATTGTCTTTCCTTTTGTCTATTTCTCTCTTTTAGCTCTCTTTATTCTTTCCTTTTG
>JAQGBT010005215.1:0-14779 GCA_034698585.1 Disparrhopalites patrizii
GGAGCATTTTTTGCTGCTGTTATAACGAGAGTACTGTTATACAGGGGACTGTTATAGAGAGAGTCGACTGTATTATAATATGTTTTATTGTATATTATTTAATTATTATGTCCGTGTCCGCAAGCCCGTATGCTTTGCAAGTGCCAAATGACAGCAATGAAGGGAAAGGGAAGGGCAAAAATATTGTTACTGAGAATTGAGAAATGTTGTTATATCGAGCATTTAATATACATATAATGTATCTACATTATATCCTTGCATGTACGAAGGGCAGAAAAAATAATGTTGTTACATAGAAATGTTGTTATGAACAGACTTGTTATAGAGAGGCTCCACTGTTTCAAAAAACTATAGGTTGTATCCAGCTCAAGGCCATCCAGCCAGGCAATCAGAATCAGAGTCAGTCTAAGGCTGTCTGTCAGTCAAGGTCTGCAATCTGCAATAATGACTGGCCAAACACAAACACGTAAAGACCACCGAACACAGGCAGATGCTGAATCACATAAATAGTACATAACATGCAATTTCAAGGAAATATGTAGTATACATAATTTTACATTACATATACATATGTACATACAATTGACCCATGGATAAATCTGAGCACCAAGATGCATTGTCCGGATCAGGGAAGAGCGGGAAGTCTTCAGTCAACGATTCCGCGTCAAGTCTTGGGGGTAAAAAGCAGGCCGAGGAAGAGGCTGCTCCGGGAAAAACACCGCCGCCACAGCCACAACATTACCAGAAATTAGATGGGCCTGGATTTACATTTAATCCCTGCTACTGCTGCCTTTCATGTCTTGTACTTCTTCGACACTGCATTATCCTAATCGCCGCCGTGTTGCTGGTATAAATGATAAATATTAGTATAAAAAAATGTAATTTTTATGTTCTCTAATTTTTATGTTATGACATGAGTTAAAGCTTGCAATCGTAGCCGACTGGGTAATTGTGGCAAGTGGCAACTCATTCAATTTCATCGAAAACTATGCATACAATGACAGAAAAGAATGCAATATTAAGGCGACTAGTGCCTGCCCATATTATTCATTCATTATGACCGGCAAATTCTTTAAATTGTAAAATCAAAACAGTCGAAACATTCTAAGTTTTTCAGGGGCCTTTTCAGTATTAACTTAACCTCCTTCATTTCTTTTCTCGGCTGTGCGGAATTATTCAACCACACTTTCAGGATAACTCTACACAATATAAAGTCTGTAATTACAATAACATTGTTTTCATAATTATAAATGTTTATCTCAATTGAGCATGGAGTGGTCACAATTACTTTCAAAAGGCCACATTTGTGAACTGTAGCATGTGCAAAAAAAAAATCATAATAAGAAATCGGTGAGGACTAATTTAATGAATGTTTTTTTGGTTATAGCTTAGAATG
The DNA here is from genome assembly GCA_034698585.1 of Disparrhopalites patrizii. NCBI lineage: Eukaryota > Metazoa > Arthropoda > Collembola > Symphypleona > Sminthuridae > Disparrhopalites > Disparrhopalites patrizii. The sequence goes on from JAQGBT010005215.1 coordinate 1,397, forward strand.
CTACATATTAGAATTCCTATTTCAAAATTTCTTTTTTAAACCACAGCGGAAGTAAAAAAAAAAATGAAAAAAAACGTGGCAAAACAGTGGCCACTGTAGTATACTTTTTTTTTGGTTTATTTCAGATATCAGCAGCTCCTTTGGTTATCTTCGCAGTGTTTGGTGAGTACGTCGAGTCCTGCGTATCCCACGTGGCAGAGTTTAATTTGGAAAACGATACCAACAGTACCAACAGTACCAACAATACCAGCACGCACACGTTTTATGTACCCTGCGCCAGCACCGTATTCCATCACGATCCCGGTAATATATCATGTCTTGATCAATGTTTTTTTTACATGAAATAGTCCCAGTTAGAAAACAGGTTTTTTGATCTCATATCTTTTTTCTCTAATAATAAATATAATAAAAATACATGAAAGGGATGGCTCATTCGTTTGCATTTCCAGAATTATTTTGGGTCTTACTTCTGGGATCCGGCATATATGCACTAGCAGGGACATTTCTGCTCGTTGCAGTGTTTAAGGTACGTAACATTTACATGTTACATATACACACATCACTACATCATGGAGAAGGCACACCTGTATACAAATTTTGGGATGGCAATGATTGGATTTATGTGAAAATTTTGGTTCTACTCGTTTCAAAGGCTGAATGGAATCTAAATGTGCTAAGATCAATTCACGATGCATAGCAAAAAATTCGATTTGATTTGATTTAAGGTTGATTTAAGATTTAAGGATTTAAGTCTTGGATTAAATTGAATAATTGTTAGCCGCTTCTATTAGTATACATGCAAACTATATTGATTTGTTTTTGTTATAATATTTACGGTTCGTTTAAATCTGCTACAATATTTTGACGGTCATTGTCCTCCTTTGGACAAAAATCCGAAAGATTAACTAATAAAATTCGAATATGTTTAATTGAATCAATTAGTTAAATAAGTACTATATACCAAATTAAGTAAGTAGTATATAAAAATGTTTAATCGAATTAATTATTAGTTAAATAAATAGTATATAAAAATGTTCAATCGAATTAATTATTAGTTAAATAAGTAGTATGTAGTATATGTATACAAAATGTTTAGTGGAATTAATTATTAATTAAATAATTAGTGCATGGATAAAATTTGCTTCATTGAATTAATTAGCGGATGATATTTGTTTAACTGAACTAATTAGTTAATAAATTAGTGGATAATATTTGTGTAATTGAATTAATTAGTGGATGAAATTTGCATGAATGAATTAATTAGTGGATAAAATTTGAAGGAATGAATTAATTAGTGGATGAAATTTGCATGAATGAATTAATTAGTGGATAAAATTTGCATGAATGAATTAATTAGGTGATAAAATTTGTTTAATTGAATTAATAAATCTATCAAACAGTTCGAATATTTATTCGATTCACTTTTTGAATTGAATTACTTTCATCGATTTTGAATTCAGTTTGTCAATTGAATGGAATTGAACCGCGATTCAGAATGGAATCGTTGCCAGTCTTTATATAAATACGAGGCTTTGGTAAGCTGAAATTTTTTAAACATTTTTTTATATCCCAAACAGCGTTGGGCACTCTACGCACTTGCTGGCGCTGGCTTAATATGCTTCGGTACAGTTTCTCTGGTAGGCTTTGGAGTCGAACGAGGAGTTTTCACCCAACGAATCACGGCGGGCCAGGAAAATTGGGTTGGTGATATACCAGTATTATTGGCAATTGAAGTGGGCCTGTGGACGTGGCCAGTTGTTTTTATCTACTTCACCGTGTGCGCCATTGCGCTGTACCTACAAATTAAAGCCGGAACTGATTTACGGGGCCCGGCTATCGGGATAGGACAGCAACACGCCATATCTCCCTTTGTTCCAGTGACAGATCCGCCCCCGGGATATAATAATACGAACTTAACTCCTGATTCACATTACGCAAGTTACCCTCCTCCAGTAACGGTGTAAAAGAGCATTCAAATGGTAACAATTACGAACATAGAGGGAAAACATTGTCGTGGGGTTTTTATTGTTCGCAAAAGTAAAAGATGACTCCAGTTAACGAAAGAAATGACTCAATGATTTCACAGAGCGCAATTTTGTTATATCGTTGTACGGCTTTATTCAGAAATCAAAGACATTTCAAAAACATCGGAGGAGAATATCTGCTTTTATCCCTTTCTCTCTATAACAAACTTCGCTATAAAAAGATTCTCCCTTTAACGAAATTTGTCATTCCCCCGCAGTATTTACACATTATGAACTCGTTCTGTATAACAATATTTTCAAAACAATATTTTTCTGTAACAATATCTATGTATATTTTTCCCCGCCCTTCACAATACAATTCGCACGTAAGAAGTTCCCTAAAACAACATTCATGTTTTGAGCGGGCAAAATGGTGAAACTAAACAATGCGCTGGAGCTAAATCGTCAAGTTACAAATCGAATTCTATAATTTGCATTAAAACACATGCAAAAACGAGTAAGAATGGGTTGTTTGTACTTAGCATCTTTAGCATCTTTTGCCCTAAAATTATTCATTTTCTGTGCAACAACATTTCGCTATAACATTATTCGTCCTTCCCTTGAATATTACAGTGGAGTATCTCTATAACAGCAATAAAGGGAATGGCAAAAAATATTGTTACACGGAAAAGTTGTTATGTATGTAGAACATAAAGTATGTAGCTTATATTATGTAGAGAGAGCGGTAACAACAATGTTGTTATAAAAAATGCTGTTATATAGAGACATGGTTCTCTTACACAATACTCCGCGTAGCCTTTGTATATATGAGAGGACTCCAGTCCATTTTGTTCAATGAGAACGTATCTCCTCGAAATTTGTCATTAATGGCTCTTTATTCCATTGCTTCCTTCGTGGGAATGGTAATGGCCCAACAAAATTATGTGCCACATCCCACGCTGCTCACGATTCTGTTCAACCAAATTTTTCTTGCCACTGGAACCACAAGCTCCAACAGGGGCTTCACATTTTGGTGTTACACTCCCGACGAAATATATGTGTTGGCAATCCCCAGCATTGTCGTATTCTGGATTCTTACGGGAGTAACTGTGATTATTATGAACCCTCACCTTCCGATCCTTATGCAGTCAATCATGTTCGATTCAACTAAGAATCCTTTCTTGTATTTGGCCTTGCTTGTGGTAGAGCAACTATAGTCATAATATTTTGGTTGCCATCAAGTGCAGTGTTTATTCTAATCATTATCCTTGCTTTGTCCAGAGCATATTTTCAACTGATAGAAATTGAGCGCTGGTAAGAAACAAATGCATCCTTTATTGTTACATTGCGCGCTTGCCAGAATTTTTCCATTTCATTTTTGATGATAAATAAGGAAGCCTTCTAGAAAAAACTATGTGTATCTTACAGCTGCCATGACCCACGGATGTTTCTAAGGAATATTTCCAAAATACTGCCGAAATTGACACAAATCCATCTATACAGCGTCCTGCTCAATGTGAGTCAGCATTGGAATTTTCTTGCAGCAATTACAATGGGGATTTCCATCCCATCCCGTTCCACGTACTTCGGAGTGCGAGTCATTGGCAATCACCCAATCGTGGGGATATTTAACGTCTGTGCAACCGTCATTGTCCTTCCTACGAACCTGATAACGTTTTGGAGAGCACCAGCGATTCCGACGAGAGTGGAGGCATTAAAAGGGAATGTGAAGGTGCTAATTCACAAATCATTAGGATTGATGCATTCGAGAAGGTTTGCTACGAAAACTGTTGACGCCATTCCAACTACTGCCATTCGCATTGAAACATTTATGAATGTGGAGCGCAACTATTCATTGTGGATGCTAGGTTCCATCACACAATCTCTTGCAAATTTATTCATAACCTTTGGATCCAGTTAAAATTGAAGATGTGTTAATATTAATTAGTAAAATAATTTTTGTGGAAGTCGTGTCGAATGTCGATAAGCTAAATAAACATTGTAGGCCGAATACAGTGGAGTCTGCCTATAACAGCCCTCTTTATATGTAACAGCATTTGTTAACATGTTTGTAATTTGTATTACTGTCCTTCCTTCATTCTTATTCATTCTAATTTATTTGTTCAACCCGTAATTACCTATTCTAATATAATGTCGTGAACTTATTGTAATGATTGTTCCCTAACCTCTTTACCCTTTCAACTTGTCCTTTTATCCATAATCTTGGCAGTGACGCTTCTTTTGCCTTTCTCTCCTTGTCCCGCTTGCTCGGCCTGTATAAATACAGCAAGCAACTCCTCACTCCTCATGCACTTTCCCACTGACAGCCACCAGAAATGCTGCCAGTTTTAATTCTCATTTTTCCTCCTTTCCGTTTTTTTGTGCGCAATAAAGTTTTAAGAGTAAGTTCTCCATCTCTTTCAAGGCTTTTCTTTTTCTCATCACATTCCCCCAATTGTCAGTTTTTGCTATTCTCTGAATTCTGATTGCTTTAATTTGATCTCCCCGAATTCGAATCGCATCTTCATAGTTTACCCCGTACAACATTTCTATATAACAACTTGATGTTTTCCACACTTTGTACATGTAAGGTACATAATAAATGTTCCATATAACAACATTTCCAAGTAACAATATTCTTTCCCTCCCCTCAGTGTTGTTATACAGAGACTACACTGTATTTCCAAAAAAATACTTTCCGAACGTTTGACAAAAATTTTGCGGAAAATACCCCGTTATAGATAAAAAAGGGTACGCAATTTTCTGCTCTCCCTTCAGTGTTGTTATATAGAGACTCCACTATATAGAAATAATAGCATTTTCAAAAGATTCCTATCGTAAAATATAATTGGACAAAATTTATATTCTCAAATATATATATATATATCTAGACCCTAGATCTACCATAATAATCTCTAAATGTCTATGCATCTATCCGCAGGGACAGTCGTTACTTATGATTAGACCAATTAAAGTGGTCATTGTCTGCTGAAAAAGTTCCAATGCAGGCAGATTAATAAAACGTTATCGTACTTATGTAGCTTCTGTAAAAAATACGGGTCAAGCCTGTCAGTAGTTTGAAAAGAAAATGTCGACGGTCAAAATGTGCAGAAGAGATTTTTATAAAAGTCTACATAAAGAAACTCCACTGTAGATAGACTTCACTATTTGTTTTATAGACATTATGGCGTTTAAAAATACCGAAATCCGTTCAGCACACCTCCAATCCAATAGAAGCACTCGCCAGCAAACGTACACACAGTACAGCCGAGACAGGCCACCAGCACATAAAATATCGTTCCCATCAAGCTCATATCCAACGCTCCCTGGTCTGTCCCAAGATTATCCCGGCAATCTCTACCCGCCCCATGCCACACAAGGCCCATAACATTGTAGTCATCATTCCGAGACGTTGCCCTCCGCAATTGGTCGTGCAAGTACCTTCGAAATTCATCGTAATTGCTATGGGAAATGAGCCCCCAAACCGTCCTGTTGCTCCTCTTCAAAACCAGGTACTTTTTAATATACGCCCGGTTCTCGTTGGCATCTTCGTACCTCTGCCACATATCCAAAATCCCTGCCTGCTCCAAGAGCAAAACGGTGGATAGAATTCTTCCGGAAAAGACATTACGCAAGATGAGGAGGGGAATTCTTCGGAGGAAGAGATGAATCACTCTCTTGCTCCGAGCCACCAGCACCGTCCCGCTCCTGCTAAGTTTGAGCAAAAGCGAATAAAGGGACACATCCGGTTGACTCCCGATGAAAATGTGGCTCCTTGGCACACGAATGCGCTGCTGGGATATTGGTTTTCTCGGCGCATGAATTTCGTACTTTGCGCCTTGTCTAGTGCGGGAAAACGTGAGTTCGGAGATGGTGGCGTTGGTAAAAATTAGTTTCCCATCAAATTTGGTTAGTGTACGTCTCAATTCTCCCGAGACGGCTTGAGGAGAATCCAAAATTTGGTCCAGCGTTTGATGGAGGTACGATTGCTTCCCCCTCGCGCCCCTTTTGAAATAGAAGCAAGCAGTGAGAAGAAACTCTTGGGTATTTAGGAGCCCCCGAATATTATTGGGGATATCCAGTGTCCTCGTGGCCGTTAAGGACGTGTACAACATCCCTTTGTACACATTGCTAATGACCCCGCCCATGACGGACCAGATCCAAACTAAGAAGGCGGCTTTCATCCCCAACATAACCAGGGATTGTCTGCGGGGGAGTTGACCCTGATCCACCAGGATGGACAGGATGATGCCCGGGAGGGAAATACCTGAGCCTCCTTTCCATTGGTCCCTTCGGGGTAGGAGTGCAAACCAAAGAAAGGCGATGGCGGCGAGGGCGGAGACGTAGAGCGTTATCCAAGTGGATTCGTCCAGGCCCCGCGAGAGGGAGAAGCGAAACCTCCGAGGCCGATGGACCCACGCAAAGCTAAATGGGACAAATTTCTCCCCGCCGACGGCCCAATCATAAATGTGGGTTTCCGTGTAATTTAAAACGAATCGGGTGAGATCAGTGGATGGGAAATATCTGCACATAATGCCCGTGGCGGTTTTCGGGGTGAAATTGAACCGGAAGTTCCCATCCATTTCGGTTTTGGTCGTAAAATTTAGATGTGCGCGAAGCGCTCTGTAGACGCATGCTATGTCTGAAATGCCATCTAGCGCCGTGAAGCCCCAAGGACTGCATGGATGCCGGCTGACCCCACCAAAAACGTGAACGATAGAGCCCTGGAAGTTCCTGTGTACCTCACGATGTATTTCATTTAATGGATCCAATGAAATGTCTGGTGGCAAAGGTATTAATGCATCTTCTATTTGCGCATGTGCAAGCCGTAGAAAACAGGGAAAGCACAATAACTCTGGTGTATTTTCATGGATAAAAATAAATTTGGCGGTAGTTCCAGAGTCCAGGAAATAGCGCAGGGAGAAATTCTGGGATATTTGTTTACGCGCCTGCGCGGATGTTAGGATAATGACATAATCTGCATTGGACCTTAGCTGTCCTCTTATATGATACGGCAGTAAAAGGTGAAGTCCGGGATTGGATGATGCCAGGAGGTCAAGTAAATGCTGAAGGTATATCTGTGTTGTACAATGCGTGAATCTGCGCCGTTGTTCGATGCCTTTAAACGATTCAGGCGATTTTGCGATCCAAGTAATAACAGAAGTATTAGATGCCTCAAACAAGTCAAAGGACAGCGTGGATGTATGAAATTCATTTTGATACAATTTGGCTATGTCACTCAATTCCTGCGCCGGTGAAAAGCTCAGTGGATTATGTCTGGACATGATAGAGAACGAAAGGAGGGAAATTGTGCAGGATTGAAATATCCCCAGGGATTTTTTTGAGAACGTTATAATATGATTAGGCGTGATTTGTAAAGGTGCTTTCTCCAGATTGGCTATGGCTGCTAATATCCCAGCGATAAATAGGGTCGTAGCCCAAATTTTTCTGGGGGCTAACATAATTTTACTGCAGGCACTGTATGATTTTTCCGGGATTTTTGCAATTATGAAAAGACGGAAATTTTAAGCAGGTCAAATTGATTAGGCAGGTTAGTAGCACCATGTATATTGTGGCTGATGTAGGAAAATAATAGTTTTACGAGTGCATTTACAAAATGCTTGCATGAACGTAAACAAACTTAACGCTTCGGCAGCTGGTCAGGTGTCCAACCAATGACATTGACAGGTCATTCCATTGTCATGGTCAGTCACTGTCCGTTTTTTCTGTTATTTTCCGTACTTCGTTGTGTAAACCACCGTACTGCCAGCTGACTGGACGAGGACCGGGGGCAAAAGTAAATACTTTTGGCAACGACAAATACAGTTAAGTCTCTACACGAGTATTGACGCAAGAACAAAACATGTTACGTAACTGTATAAAGACGTGCTAAATATTGAATAGGTACAATTTGTTTTAAAACATAAGGAAGATAATTATACCTACTTCGCTTTATTATGTGTTATGATTATTATGTGTTATGATTGACCTAATTTCACGGAGTATGTAATTGCAGTACAGTGGAGTCTCTTTATGAAAACTCTCTATATAATAGCATAATGTTAAAACAATCGTTATAACGTCAGGAAATTTGAGCCGCTGGTATATAAAAGCATGTTAAATGTGTTTCCTATAACAGCATTGGCCACAAATATCGTTATAACAGCTAAATTTATGTTCCCGTTGGACGCTGTTATAAGGAGACTCCACCGTACATTGCATTATTGTTCCACATAAAAATACAATGCAGTCTCTATAATGTCTCTTTATCAGAGTATTTCTCTATAACAACAATCTCTCTTATAGAGAGACTCCACTGTATGGGAGATGCGATTACGTACTCATTTTACAGTATTTGCATAGTAACAAAATGTCACAGAGAAAAATTTGTTATTAAGAGCATTGCCATAATGACACCTTACTAATAATTTGTCTAGAGTCGTAGACGTGTTATTAAATTTCATATGAAATGGATGTATAAAATTTCTTCTGCGTTGGGTGACTGGCAAACTTGTATAAGCATCGTATTGTGCCTGCTTGAATAGTAGCGAGAAAGAAAAATTTGCAATTCAAAATTTGCACTACATTACAAACACCAACGGTTTTATTATACCAAATGTTTTGCAGGATTTCAATATCTAAAATAAATATAGGGAACTCAAGATAAGTTTTATTAGAGCTACCATATAGCTAAAACAAATTTCAAGGCTACATGTTTTCAATAAATTTAGGCAATATACTTAGACTAAATCTAGGGTTGCAGCATGATTAGAATAAACTTTAGGGCTACAATTTAATTTAAATGTCTAGGGTGAAGTACAAAATTTGATCATCTCCATTCACCCCTAATGCACAAATTGATCATGTCCATTCCGCTTCTCCTCATTTTTCCCCTTTGCGCGGAATGTAGATGATCAAATTATGTACTTTACCCTCGATATATTCCTAATACATTTTATGGTTAAAAATAATACAAGAATTTCTCTAGAAATAAGAATAATGCTTTTGTGCGTATGTATGCATCAGCTGCCAACGCTATAGTTCCGTTCAATTTGTGCCATTATTGTCGATGACATCGGAAAATTTCAAGTACGACGAAGAAAAGCATTGCCACCGCAAAGGCAATTCCCATGAGAGAGAAGACTGGGAAGAACTTTCGAAGACGAATAGGCTGCAGAGTCTCTCTATCCATATCCTTCCGCCATTCTCCGCCCCATACAAATCCCTGCAAATTTAGTGGACGCTTCCACCTGGTCCTCACAGATTTTTCGCGCAAACTCTCACCAGCACCAGATATATTCAAACGATTGGGAATTGAAACCATATTTTGGAAGCAAATCCGCGCTTCCTTCAACCTGCTGATGGCGTCACCATGGCGTTGCCAAAGACTCCAAAGTCCACTCTCAACTAGCTGATACAGTGCCCGGACGTACAAGGGGGTAAAAAAATTTCGCTGGAGGATAGTTGGAACTCGTTCCAGAAATACGTCCAAGTCCGATCGTGCCTGGACCAAAATCGATTTTTTCTTCAGAAATTTAGTCATCATCCCGTAGAATGCAACGCGGTTGTGGTTTTCAATGTAAATTGTGTTGTGTCTAGCCAAATTAACTTTGTGTCCTTGGAATTTCTTTTGCTCCTGCTTTTCGACGAGTTCCGCTACGGACAGATTGACAAAGCGCAGGGTACTGTTTAGTGAATTCAAGGAATTTAAAAGCGTGGGCCCGGGCGATCCCACCTGCACTAAATCTGTAATGGTTGAATGGAGCAAGGATTGCTTCTGTTGTAAATTATAGCTGTAGTAATAGGACGTTGTTAGGAGAGTGGCGCCCGTATTCAAAATGTCTTCCAAGGATTTTGGAGCTTCCGGATGCGTGACAGCGGAGAGGATGGAGAATAATTCGCCTTTGTAGAAATTTCCCAGGACGATGCTCGCTAATCCCCAAATGCCAAAGAGAAACATGGCGTTCCAGGAAATCCGACTTCTCCCTTTAGAAGGCATCTGCGGTTGTTCTAGAAGCAGGAAAATTATCATCTGGCCAATTGGCGCATTTCCGAACGTCCGTCGTTTTCTCAGCGTCTCTCCCGGCTTGCTCTGGGAGGGCTCGCCCTGTAATACGAAATATCGACGGGAGAAATTCTGCGCTTGGTTACAACGGGACAAATTTTGCGCTTGTGTACAACGGAACAAATTTTTCGCTATCCTACGACGGAACATATTCTGCAAATTTTTGTTAGGAACGGGTACGTAATAAAATATTGTTTTTGAAGTTTGACGCCCAAAATGATCCTGACGAGTGCGCCAAATATCGTATATACCGTTTTTGTGCGTGTGCATATTTTCCATCCATTTGAGAGCCAATATCAGGGCTACAATACAAGCTATTGTTGATACTGTCGTGGTTAGGTCAATGTCGGTCCAAACGCCCGCGTGAGGCAGCCCGGATTTGAGCACCCAAACGTATGTATAAGGAATAAAGATTTCCCCAATGGGCGCCCACTCATATATGATCCGATCAGTGTAATTCCGAACCTTCCTGTAGGAATAACCATCCGCAATGATCTTGTTCGTGATGATATTCAAAGGGAAAGGCTCAACCCGCCAAAACATCTCCCTGTGTATGGCCGCCTCAGACATGCGCAGAACGCTGTAATTTAATTTTCGGCTGATCACTCCAATCGCGCAATCCGTGGCGGGCGTGGAACTCCTAGGAAAGAACCGGGTACAGCAATTCGATATCGGACCGACTGTATGAACCACATGTGTCATGTCCATATTGCGCGGCAATATTTCCCGCGCCTGCGCCTCTAATTCCACGAGACTGTTGCTTTCCACGGGGTAAAAAGGGTTCTTATGATACGGTCGGCGACGGTCTCGTGGGGGCCTGCGAAGACATTGGATGCAAAGGACGTGCGCGTGAGCGCCGCCCTCGGAAATGAAGATGAAGGTGGCGGACGTGCCGGATTTTAGATAATCATCCATGGACAGGTAATACAATTCCCCGGACCGGCGATTGGTGAGGAGAATGACAAAATCTGGGTCTTCCTGGGTATACCGGATCAACGATGGGACTTTCCGCAGGAGGGAGCTTCGCCATGTTTCGTGATCCACCAGCTCTTGGAGGTAAATTTGGACGTGGCAACCGGCGAATCGATGAGGTTGAAGCCTGATTTTGATGCACCTCTCCTGAGAGGATCTACCACCCCACATATGAACAGACGTCCCTCGAATCCGTACTGGCGTGGAGTGTCCAGCGTTGAAAAAATGAGAGAATTCCTGAAGCTCATCGCCGTATTTAGTACTCCAATGTGGACTTCCTGTGGTTAAATAAATTTGACAGTCTTTGAATGGAAACAGAGTTTTTGAGGAGGTGAGAAAGGACGAAATCTGCTTTTCAGTTCGAAGGAAATATAAACTGTAAATTTTTGGAAATAAAATCAATGCGATGAGATTCTTTAAAATTTTCATTTCGGCGATGCAAAGTCCGTTTTATAATCCAACGTTGATGCATTTACTGACCAAGTCAAAGAGTGGCATTGAGCTATCCGGGCTGTGTAGGAAGAATTCGTGTCAACAATAACAATTCCTAATTACCCGGAAGCATCGATATAGTTCCTGCATCGGTTTTACAGACATTTGTTAGTTTATTAAGTGGCGATTGTATGTATGACTGCCATTGGTGGGAACCATGGAATCTTACCACGGAATCATCCGCTATCTCTAGATACCGGAAGCCATGATTATTTCCGGGCTAGCTTATCCAAACAAATGTAAACGTTTATGGCATGAAACAATGCACGAGGAGAGTTTTCATGTTGTTGAAGAGCCTGCCCCTCTGCTCGCTATTACTATTATTATTTGAGTTTGATTGAGTTTATTTGCCTCTAGAGTATGCACACGGAAGTCACAAAATCATTCAAATACACAAGTACAATTGTTAGAGTTCCTGCAACCCATCAAGGTCTTATTTAAGGTTATTTAAGTTCATTAAAAAAGTACGAAAAATATATTCCACGCCTGAATAATTTTCGGACGCAAACCATTTCAACCAACGATTGGATAATTGAAATCAAGAGAGAATGAATAAACTAGAATATTTATTTTTAAGTTTTTAATGCAGTACAGTGGTCTCTCCATAACAGCACCCCTTATATCGGCATGTTCTCCATAATGTCATCAAATTCCAAGCACCTTGTACACAGAATACATAATAATTGTGTTCTCTATAACAGCATTACTTTTATAACAGCAAAATTTTGCGTTCTCTTGGATGCTGTTATAGAGAGACTCCATTGTAAAAAATTTCCATTAAACTAATAAACATTTGTAGAATGTTGCAATGATTTTGAGTTCATCATCTGAAATTTAAAAATAACCATGTTAAATATGTATACACAACAAAATCATTAAGTTCTCTTTCCTGCATTTAAAGTGCTTACAAATAAAATTTCGAATAAGGCATACTTTATCAGAATGCACACATATAGCTATGTACATGCCTGAATAAAATGTATCTTTCCATAAAGCAGAAGTATATTTGTTTTTACTATTATAATATGTATCAATGTATCTACATATTTTTCAGATTACATTGCGTGCGGGAGAGTTCCACGTCGTTTTAAGTCCTCAAGTCCGTCGGAATTTGCTTCCCATTTTTTTCAAAGTTATTGTTTAAAAATTAAAAACATGAAATATTGGCGGGATTTGAGTGGAATTGAAAAGTAAAAACCTATAGCAATATTATTCTAATTATAAGGGGTACATGCTAAATTTAATTGTACTCGTACTTTCTTCCGATGGATATGAACGATGTAAAAGTCCAATCGATACGTCTAGTTGATACTTCAAGCGCGATTGAGAAGCGCAAATGGGCGTGGTCTATTGTTCGCTTCATTGGATTGGCTCCCCTCAAATGGAACGTCGGATTAAATCTACCCGAAATTCGGAATACGAAATTGGGCTTTCAAATTTGGCAGTACCTATATTCGTGACAAATGGAATCGTCGCCAATTTGCTCTTAGGAGAAAAAGTCGATATCCTGGCCAATCCCGACGCTTTCAATGCATTTATGTACCATGTCGTTGTCCTCACTATACGCCATGCTTTTCTTTGTCAGTATCACCATTCTTATCGCAACGGATTAGAAGGAAATTCCATCTTATTGTAAAAACCTCGCCAACTTTGCAGAAACATTCAAAGGTACTAATCTATTGGGGCAGCCAGGACAGACCAGTGGTGTACAGCACTCACAGCCGTGAGGGACTGAGCAGATTCGAACCCACCGAGGACCATGCTCCACCACACTGGCTGCTGTGGAGAAAGAAGAGAGAGAGAGTGTAAGGCGAGCCTGGAGCCAAGAAGCAGAAGACCAAGACGATAAGGAGCCTGAACCAGCACCGGACTGCAGGACAAGACTGTACA
>JAQGBT010005216.1:0-14779 GCA_034698585.1 Disparrhopalites patrizii
AAAATACAATTACAAAATATAAAAATGTATTTGAAAATACAATTACAAAATATAAAAATGTATTTGAAAATACAATTGTAAAATACAAAAATGTATTTGAAAATACAATTGTAAAATATTAAAATGTATTTTAAATACGTTTTATTTTGGCAATCTCTGCAAATTCTATAGAATGGAATCTCTCTGGAAAAAACGAAATACAGTAGAGTCTCTATTTAACAACTCTGAAGGGAAGGGCGAAAAATATTGTTACAGAGAAAAGTTGTTATAAACGAACATAAAATATGTAGCTAATATGTACGAAAGGCGGAAAAAAAGTTATATAGAAATGTTGGTGTAAAGAGACTTATTATAAAGAGACTCCATTGTATAGAACATTAAATATGCATCCTACATGTACGAAGGGCTGGAAAAATAAGGTTGTTACAGAGAAATGTTGTTATGAAGAGACTTATTATGGAGAGACTCCATTGTATTGCAAGCAAGGAGATTCAAATATGTACGGTCGACTGCCCCTCTACATATAAGGATTCTCCTTAAACCAGCCAATTTTCCCCGCTATAAAGAAGTTTGGCACAACGTATGAGCGACGTTCTGGAATCAAGCGTTATGTTAAAAAGAATTGTCATACCTTTTATAAAAATATTTTTTTTTGTATATACACTGGAGTCTCTATAAAACAAGTCTTTTTGTAACAACATTAATTTTTCCGCCCTTCGTATACTTTTAAAGTACATATTAAATGCTCCATACAGTTGACTCTCGCTACAACAGCACCCTATAAAGCATCAAATTTCGCGTGTTATAGCGAAAAACTGTTATAGAGGACATACATTTGTATGTTAACAAATGGAGAAAGTATTTGAGGGGAGCATTTTTTGCTGCTGTTATAACGAGAGTACTGTTATACAGGGGACTGTTATAGAGAGAGTCTACTATATAACAATATTTCCCCGCAACAATATTTTTTATTCTTCCCTTCAGAATTGTTATAGAGAGACTCCATGCATGTGTGTCTATAATAGAAAAGCGAAACTATATTGGGAAGGAGCAGTCATCTGACGAATGCCAGAACAAACCACGTGGGAGTCATAATGGAAAATTGATGATGGGAAACATTTTTTGATTGCATTCCATCCTCAGATTGTGTTTGTCAGCCGAAGTTGAGTCAAAGGATGCCCAACAATGCTTGGAGCACCCTCAAGTCTAAAGAAAAAGTTTGGCGAGTGGGATAAAAGGAGGATTTGGACCATTTTTATAGTGTAATTTGTAATGTGTAGTGGAATTACAGTGGAGTCTCTCTATAACAAGTCTCTTTATAACAACATTTCTCTGTAACAACATTACTTTCCCAGTCTTTCGCACATGTAAGGTGCATATTTAATGTTCTATATAACAACTTTTCCGTGTAACAATATTTTTCGGCTTTCCCTTCAGAGTTGCTATATAGAGACTCCACTGTACACAGTAAAATGTCGGGAGAAGGGGAAAATGAATAGTTTTTGACGAATTTTTGTAGTTGTCATCTTTATTCAGGTGTGGAATCAATCATTTCTCAAGTTTTTGTGGATCTTTCCCATTCATTGCCTTTTTCCTACAATTTTTCTACAGTAAATCTCACATGAAACGCGCGTTTTTTGTTTGCTACCAATATTTGATCGATCGATTGGTCAATATCGAATAAATTGAAATTTTCTTGGGTTAATACTACCTCAACTTTTTCTACATTTTTAAGAGCTTTCTTGTTACACACGCAGACAAAAATTATAGTTGGGATGCGAGAAACATTTTTTGAAACGATGTGTAATAACAATTTGATTGGGGCAGTGCAAAAAAATATTCAACTGCCGGTGCGTGCGTAAGCAATTTTATCCGGTTGAGCTACACAATTATAACCGCTTCCAGAATATCTACAGAAAAGATGAAAAACATATTTTTGTTCAGATGCCTCCTTTCTCCAAATGATGAAGGCATGGTGAGGGTTGAAGGTCATACAATTCCTCCGAACTGTGAATGTAATTAAACAGAAATAAAGGAAATGCTCCGAAGGCGGAAAATTATTCCCACGTGCGCCTTTTGTTGCGGTGTAATATCCCGGATATTATATCACAGTCAAATGCCGCACGGGAAGGCATTTTCTGTGGATTCGTTTTTTCAGTGGACAATTTTACTATGTAACAATTAGGCTGCTCATACCTGACTTCAACTGCATATTTGCCCATTCAATCAACCAATAGGGGAATATTTGAATGTGTGAGGTATTTTAGGAAAAAATAAAGGCTCTGCCAGGACTCGAACCAGGAAACTTTAGATTACATGTACATACAAGGAAGGAAATCAGATCTGATTTGCCTCGGCAAGCTAATGAGAAAGGATTGCGCATACAAAAGACGAGGTAATTTACAAGGTATGACATCCGAATCGGTATTCGAATTCAAATTGGAATTACAACAAATATTTTTCAGTATTTTAATCAGAAATATAGTATCAATATTTTTGTCAGAAAAATATTTTAACTGGAATTCATAATTACAAATATGTGCATTCGAAATTTAAATTCGTATTCAGAATTTGACTTTTCGATTCCGATACTTTATTGGTATTCAAAAATTCTTTCATTATATTGATAATTCAAGCTTTCGGACAGGTTCTTTTTGGCAAAATCAAGGTATTCTAACGATGATTTTTCAAATTGACAGTAATATAACTATTTCCTCCGTAAAAGCATCGATTTTTGCAAAATCAGATTTGCGAAGTCAATTTAGAATTTTGTGTACAGTGGATTCTCTATATATATCAACTCTGAAGGGAAGGGCAAACAATACTGTTACAAGGAAATGTTGTTATATAGAGCATTAAATATGTGCTTTATATGTACGAGGGGCTGGAAAAATAATGTTGTTACATTGAAATTTCTCTATGACAACTCTCCTTATAACAACTTTATTTTTCAGCCCTTAGTATATGTAGTGTACATATTAAATGTTCCATATAGCAACCATTTTTGCCCTTCCCTTCAGGGTTGTTATAGCGAGAGTCCACTGTATAAGGAGACTTGTTATAGAGAGACTCCACTGTATTGATTTTGAGTTTATTTTAAGCTACAAATTATGCCAGATTGCATTACAAATAAATGTTTAAAAGTATGTATTTGAAAAGTATTTGTATACGTATTCATATGTCTGAATATGTATGTGAAAACAATTGTATTGGAATTAGGAATTATATTTTAGATATCCGAAATTTAAATTTGTATTCATAATTCAGAAAATCACGTATTTTAATTCCAATTTTAATTCATATTTTTTCGGATGTCATTCCTTAAAACGAAGTATTATAGGAAGGAAATCAGGTCTAGTTTGGACAGGCTAATGCGAAAGGGATACTCGTACAGAAGACGAGGTAAATTACAGTGGAGTCTCTCTATAATAGCATCCAACGGAACCCAAAATTTTGCTGTTATAAAAGGAATGCTGTTACTGTCGACTCTCCCAATAACAGCACCCTATGAAGTATCAAATTTTGCTTGTTCTAGTGAAATACTGTTATAGAGAGCAGACATTTCTATGTCAACAAATGGAGAAAGTTTTGGAGGGGAGCATTTCTTGCTTCTGTTATAATGAGAGTACTGTTATACAGGGGACTGTTATACAGAGATTCAACTGTAGAAAGAACGCAATTATTATATATTCTAGGTATCAAGGTACTGCGAATTTCAATGCATTATGGAGAACATGCTGGTATAAGGGATGCTGTTATGAAGTGACTCCACTGTATCAACAATCCTATTTAAATTGCAGTCGACTCTGTCTATAACATTCCTTTGTATAACAGTACTCTCGTTATAACAGGAGCAAAAAATTCTCCCCTCAAAAACTTTCTCCATTTGTTAACATACAATATAAGAGCGTAAAATATTATTTCAAGAATTTCGCACATGGATTTTGCTAGATTTTAGAATGTGTTGTTGTGCGTTGTCGATTCCAAGATTTGTTGTTGAAGTAGCAGCACTGCCAGCAGATTGCACTTATGTCATAGCAATGCAAAGGTATTTTGTTTGTGCACGACATGTGCATCCACCTGCAAATCCACTTGACAAAGCTTCTGTCAGTGCCTTTTGAAAAGAAAAATAGCTTGAGAAAGAATTCGTACAATTCCCTTTTGATGTCTCCTGAAGAAAGCGTAGGATCTTTTATTGCATTTATTTGTCAGCTGTCAGCATATTTTTTTCGTGAACAATAAGATGCTGTCTGCTGGGTATTTGACGATCTCTCATGATCATGCTGTAGTCAAATCATCCTGCATTTTATTCGGCGGTTGTTGGCATTGAGTCATAAAATCATTCGTATTTTACACTCAATTCCAAAATTGAAGTGCGTAAAACCTTCTTTTATTGTGATCTTTCACACGTGTACGGATAAGCTAAAGCGTATACTACCAGGGATTTGCTGTACATTGAATGTGGTTCGGATGTAACGTTTGGGGAGCATTTATGGAAGTTTTAGAATCTACATAAACATGGCTTTCATGAATACAAAAAGACTCTGAGTACAAATGATTATTTTTAGTGAGGTGAAGCCCCTGGCATTTTAGGTTGCCTTCAGAGGTCGGGATGAAATGGGAGCATTGCAATCACGTAGAAGTGCAGCAAAAGTCGAGCATAAAAAGACGAACGTGACCTTGGAGCCCGGCAGGACAAAGAAATTTCCGCTTTTTGCCAAAGTCTTTGAAAAGTCTCGTAATTCACTGCGATTTTCGTGGAAAGATTTCCACAAAAATTCCTTTAAAATCTGTGTTCTAAGCGATTTTTCTTTCTTTGGAATCCTTCGGAATGATATTGTAATTCCTCTGAAATTTTTCCTCTGATTTTCCCTTACAAATATTACAAAAAAGGAATGACATCCGAAAACATATGAACTAAACTTCGAACTAAAATACGTGTTTTTCCTAATTATGAATACAAATTTAAACTTCGGATATCTAAAATATAAATTCTAATTCCAATAAAATTTTATTCAAAATTATTTAAATTCTCAGACATATGAATACGCATTCAAATACGTTTTGAATAAATTGTAAAATTTATTTGTTATGCAATCTGGCATAATTTGTAGTTTGAATAAACGCAAAATCAATACACAAAATTACAAATATTGACTCTCTGCAACTCTGATTTTGCACCAATCCATGGTTTTACGGACGAAATAGTTATATTACTGCCAATATTGAAA
Source organism: Disparrhopalites patrizii (assembly GCA_034698585.1). NCBI lineage: Eukaryota > Metazoa > Arthropoda > Collembola > Symphypleona > Sminthuridae > Disparrhopalites > Disparrhopalites patrizii. Next base: position 5,232 of record JAQGBT010005216.1, read on the forward strand.
AAATTATCGTTATAATATTTCTTGATTGAAAAAAAAAACCTTGCCGAGGCGGGAATTTGCAACATAATGAAGGAATGTGCGAATACCAATCAAGTGTCGGAATCTAAATGGCAACTTTCGAATACCAATTTGAATTTTAAATGTACTTGTAATTATAAATTCCAAATAAAATATTTTTCATTCAATTATTTATGACAAAAATATGGATACTAATTACGATTAAAATGCTGAAAAATATGAATATAATTCCCATTTGAATTCGAATATTTACCAGAATATAAACGTCATGCCAAATTTACAACCTTGGATTGGAAATTGCGAAATTTGTTCAAAATTTAAAAAACGGTTTTTGTATGTCATACAATTTGTGATTCAGCGGATTGAAAATTTTTTGCGTATAGTTGTACAGTAGAGTCTCTCTGTAACAACACTGAAGGGAATGGCGAAAAATATTGTTAAAGGCAAAAGTTGTTATATAGAACATAAAATATGTGGCATACATGTACGAAGGGCGGAAAAAATAATGTTATTATACAGAAATGTTGTTATAAAGAGACTTGTTATAGACTCCACTGTACTGGGAAATGTTGTTATATAGAACATAAAATATCCATTTTACATGTACAAAGGGCTGCAAAAATATTGTTCTTATAGAGAAATGTTATTATAAACAGACTTGTTATAGAGAGATTCCACTGTACTCTCATACTTATTTTAAAAAGTTATAATTTAAAAGCTTGGTCCACTTTCACGTCAATTCCCTCTGGGAACGTATTTTATGTTGCCTATAAAAAATTCATATTTATCTTCTCCAGACTTGGCAGTAATTGAATCATCTTCTCCAATTTAGTTTGAGAGACCTTATGGTGCATCCTAGCTGAAAACGTACAGCTTTTCCGCTGGGAATGCTTTTATATTAAATTAATACTTATTAGAGCGTACAGTTTATATACAGTTCGAGCATATACATACATATACACAGATATACGGTATCAAGAAACAATCTAACCCCCCAAAACAATATGATCCAGCTATGTCACACAAAGCTAAAGCATGTTTCCTATACTGAATTGTAGTGCGGATCTAGAAAAAAAATATCCCGATCCAACCACAATTACAAAAGTTATGGCGGTTTTTCAAAAAAAAGTTTAAAAATCTCGGATCTCTCTAAAAACTTTTTAAACTTGTTTTTGAAAAACCGCCATGACTTGCGTAATTGTGGTCGGATCGGGTTAATTGTTTTTCTATATCCGCAATACAATTCTGTGTAGGAAACCTTTGCAATTGTATACAATGTCATATATGACATAGGTGGATCATAATGGTTAGGGGGGTATATAGTTTCTTTGTACCCTGTACATATATGCAAGAACGGTTTAAATGTTTAAATTTTACCACAATCTTATTTTGAACGAATGTGCAGCTCGGAACGCATCCTCGACCACTTTTTCCGATGGCGATCGCTACTCAAACGCAGGAATAACTGCCGGGGGAAATGCCTCCATATTTCCCGAATTTCCCCTGGAGGAACACGGACGACTAATTTTTGATGATCCCACCGTCCGAATTCTATTTGCGGTGATCTACTCCGTCGTTTTTGCACTCTGCTTTTTTGGTACGTTCCATATTCACATTATGCATTAGATTCTAGCATATAGACGTCCGTTATATAAATACATAACCTGATTAGACAGCAACGGCTGCATTCAAAAATTCCCGGCAGACCCTGCCCAACTTCCGACTGCTTTCTTATCTCATTATAACTTTCCTCCAACTTTTTATTATTATTTGTGTCTCTGTGTCTTCCTTTTCATCAGGGACACATTTTCTCTTATTGTTGCTTCCCCTTTGAGCAGCTGCTTTTATTTTCTAATGATCTTTTTCTTTCACTTTTTTACGCTTTCTTTTTCACTTGTTTATGCTCGTTATCCGTCCCTCTTTTTTTCTCCCTGACTTTCCTTTTCTCCCCTTTTTGCTCGTTCATTTTTTATGTTACTTTCTCCCTCCTTCACTTTCCAATGCTCCATAACGAACCTTGATAATGGTCACAATAAGTAATCCACACCAAGTGTCCACTCCGTTTCCAGTTGAAATTTTTTCTGCATGTAGTCTACCTTGGGTAACTACCAAATATGTAAAAGATATCGGCCAGTTCGACCCACAAGATGGGAGAAAAAAATTTGAAATTTCGAATTTCGAAAACTTACCAAAGGGGTGACCCTCACCACACCAAAATTTCTTATGAGATTTAGCATGGTAAGAATTTCCATTTCCACGACTCCACGCTTAACCAAAGTTAACCCTATGTCGTGTCACATACACACAAACCCTCTTCCGTCGTACATACTGCTCGTGTCCCTCAGCGGTCTCATCGTTCTTTCTCTTATCTCTCTATTCCACCGCTATTTGTCTCCATTTTCTCACTATTTCTCTCCCAATTTTCTCCCTATTTTAATGCATTTTGTCTCGCTCTTTGTATCTCACTTGCCTAGCTCTTTCTCTCACTATCTCGTTCTTTCTCTTTCCCTCTGTTGTCTCGCCTTATTTCTCTCTTTTGTTTCGATCTCCCTTTTAATCTCGCTGTTTCTCTCTCCTTTGTCTCGCTCTTGTTCTCTCTCTTTAGTCTCGGTCTTTTGTCTCGCTCTTTCTCTCTCCCTTTTGTCTCGCTCTTTCTCTCTCCCTTTTGTCTCGCTCTTTCTCTCTCCCTTGTGTCTCGCCCTTTCTCTCTCCCTTTTGTCTCGCTTTTTCTCTTTTTGAGGAGAAAAGAGCCAGACAAGAAAGAAAACGCGAGACCCGAGCGAAAAACGGGACGAGTGAGAGTTGAGAGCGCCATCAGGAAGAAACAGCGGGACGGATGAGAAAAATGGAGACCATAGTCTATATAGAGAACATGCGCCACAACACAGAGAAAGAGCGAGACAAAAAAGAGATAATTGTTACGGAAAGGGCGAGACAAAAGGACAAGGAATGGCGAGAAAAATGGGCGGGAAATAGAAGCCAAGGGCGGTACAGTGGGCTCTCGCTATAGTAACCCTGAAGGTAAGAGCAAAAACGGCTGTAATATAGAAAAGTTGTTATATGGAAAAGTTAAATTATGTGCAGTATATATACAGCGTAATCTCTGTATAACAATACTGAAGGGAGATCAAAATGTATTGTAATTGGGAAATGTTGTTATATGGAACATTTAATCTGTATGTACTTTACATGCACGAAGGGCGGAAACAACGTTGTTATATGTGCGCATGCATATAAATGTTGTTACCAAGACACTTGTTATAGAGAGATACCACTGTACAAAAAGCTGAAAAATATAGAGAGAGCCAACTGTATACATATACGGCGGAAGGGTCTTTGTGTATATGTGACAGGACATAGGGTCAACGTGGGTTGAGCATGGAGACGTCGAAATGGAAAATGAAAATTCTTACCATGCTAAATCCCATAAGAAATTTTAGTGTGGTAAGGGTCCCCCCTTTGGTAAGTTTTCGAAATTCGAAATTTCAAATTTTTTTCTCCCATCTTGTGGGTCGAACTGGCCGATATCTTTTACATATTTGGTAGTTACCCAAGGTAGACTACATGCAGAAAAAATTTCAACTGGAAACGGAGTGGACACTTGGTGTGGGTTACTTGTCAGTACGAAGCTGTGGTAGATGTTAGGGGGCAACTCGGGATTGTCTAAGCTTTCTCCTCCATCAGACGTTGGCCTCCCACTGTGGCTTTTATTTTCTAAGGGAACGTATAATCACCCATACACCCATGAGTCAAAGGATCACTGGGTATTACGAGATGAAAGTGGATCCCGCTTTATTCTGGCAAAGTGAGACTAGGAAGGCTGGAATACCAGAAGAACAGCAATAATCATTCTGTTAATCGTGCATCGATGCTTTTTCACTCTTTTGCTGATTCCTCTATTTTCTAGGTCATTTATATCTTTCGACTGTCATTTATTTTCTAAACTTGTTCTTTTATCTGTCTTTGATACTTTTGCTTTCAAGGTTAACCACTTTTACTTTCTATTTTTACTGCTTTCGCCTTCTGGTTTTACTTGTTTCTCCGTCTGTTTGCGTCCCTTTCTCTTTTTGTCTTTGCTACTTTTTCTATCTGTTTGTGCTGCTTTCTATTTTTGTATTTGCTGATTTATTAACTGCTTGTGCTGCCTTCTCTGTCTGTTTTTGCTGCTTTCTTATTCCTATTTTACTAGTTTGTCCTTTTAATTTTGCTGCTTTCACTCTTTACTGGTTTCTCTTTTTTTTGCTGCTTTCTCTGTGTTACTGCCTTCTTTGTTGCTTTCTCTTTTTTTATATTTTTGCTGCTTTCTCTGTATTACTGCCTTTTTTGTTGCTTTCTCTTTTTTTTATTTTTGCTGCTTTCTCTCTTTGTTTTTGCTGCTTTCTTTTTCTATTTTTGTTGCTCTCTGTTTTTGTAATTGCTGCTGTTTTATCTGCTTTTCCGGGTTTCTCTTTCTGGTTTTGCTGCTTTCTTATTTTCATTTTACTGTTTCGCCTTTTGATTTTGCTGCTTTCACTTTTTACTGCTTTCTCTTTCTCTTTTTATTGCGTTATTCCCCTTTTGATTTTTGCTGCTTTCTTTGTGTTTTTACTGCTTTCTCTTTTTTATTTTTGCTGCTTTCTCTCTCTGTTTTTGCTGCTTTCTCTTTATATTTTTGCAGCTTTATCTTTTTGTCTTTGCTGTTTTGTATTTCTGTTCTAGCTACTTTCTCGTTCAAATTCTCTTGCTTTCCTTTTCGAGTTTTTCTGCATATTCTATCTGTCGTTGCAACTTTCTCTTTCTGTTGCCTGCGTTTTTCTTTGTTCCCTTGTCTTTATCTCCACAAACTCTCAGTTTTTTGCCTTTCGCCGTTTGAAAATCCTTCCTGTTTTCTCCTTGGCAAATCTTTCTTTGGATGTTCATGCTTATTAGGTCCTCTCCTGTTTGTTGATTTTGCTCTCATTTTTTTAGCTCTATTTTAGCAGTGTCATATGATTTGCTTTTCCCCTTCTGCTATACTGCTTTTCATTTGCATTTCCCTTTCCGATGCGGTCCCAGCTGGTAGTTTTTTGTTGCTTCATTTAATTTATTCCTTTCCTATGCCTTTTCAGTTATCAGTTTATCCGACCTTTTCGCTTCTGCTTTCTCTCCACATTTGATGCAATTTTCGTTTCTCTCCCTGAATTTCTCCACGTCGCTGACATTGCAATTTGCTTCGTGTTTTCCTGGAAGCCTTTCAATATTATCGTCAGTTCCTCTCTTTCGTTTTATAAAGTCTGCCTTTTGCGTTCATATCCAATTCCGACTGCTTTCTCCCCATGACGCTCCGCTCAGATACGATTCCCTTCAAAAACATTTGTGTACATATGTCAACTATTCTGTCTTCCCAAAACAAGCCCTGCCGAGTTGAATTTCCCAATTTGGCTCCCTTTTTCCTCCTCGTCCTTTTCATCCCAAAGTTCCCCTTGGTTTCTTTCAGACCCTTTTGAGTGTCCTTTTGTTCCTCTCTTTAGCATTCACCGTCCTCGTTTATTCATTCATGCTTTGCGCCCATGGACTTTCTTTCGATTGTTCTCCGTTTATCTCTTGTTGCTTCTCCCTTTCCGCTTCCACCTGCGCATTTCAATGGAACTGCTTTCACTTTCATACGTAAAAAAAACTCCATGAAAAATGCAGTGAAAGTGCTACTCAATATACATGAAAGTTTCCCATTTCCATGGACATCTTTGATGAGTTGAGTTATGGAGCTATGAAAAATAGGAATTTAAGTTTGTCTTGTAACAGTGGATTCCATCAGCGAATTTCCCTTTTTATCCCATCAAAAATTCCCCCAACTTTCTCTTAAAACCATAAAATTAAATCTTCTGTTTTATTTTTAGAGAATGAAGTTGCAGGGGGCTGCCTTTGTACTGAAGCAAATGATATTGAGCTATTAAATTTTTCACGCCCAAGAAAGCCCATTTATTCACTTTCCGCCTCAAGGGATTAAGATTTACTCGGTCCCAGCCATTGTTAATGAAGGGAACCGACGCATGAATAATTAATGAGAGCATAACGCAATGTAACTGCATAGACCAGGTAATGGCTAATGGCATTTGTTCTGAGGCAGTAAATAGATGGGAAAAGTGCCGGAAGTTTTTGGAAAAAGAATTCCGGAGAAGGAGAAGCTAAGAAATTTGAAATATTAAGGGAAACAAGTGTTTACGCAAACCCCAAGAGTATACACTAGACATTTTTACAGAGAAAATAATTTGTTTATGGAAATTAGTAATGGGAGAGACTTGGAGGAAGCGTGCATTAATTGCACGGTGATTGGTCCCGTTAACAGACCACAGAATAACAAAAGCAGTAATTAAGACGGGAGATTAAGCCAGGAACTGTGCATAATGAATGGAATTATAAATCCAATCAAGTAACACTACCAAAGCAACTTTCTGGGCCTTATTATTTCGAGCAATTGCCATGTGGACACTTTTTGGTGGAAAATAAAATACAGTCGACTCTCCCTATACCGGTTCTCCCTATAAGAGCACTGACTCTATAGCAGCTGATGCCGGAGGAACGCGATCTGCAAGAAATAGAAATGAATCAGTGATTAGTTTTATTTGATATGTTCTGTTTGGTCACTTGTTTTAATGGGTTCAAAAGAATTGATGATGATGACAGGGATGAAAGATGAGAGAAACAGTATTTAGTTCAACTTTGACACTTGATTGAGAAAGTACTCACGAGAAATTGAATTTACTTTGCCTTTGCTTAATGTTAATGAAGTGAAGTTTAACCTTACCTTTGAACCTGCTTCTGCTGCTTGTTGTTGTTGCTTCTTGCTTCCTGCTTCAACACATCAATTTAGGTTCAATTGTAGTGCTTTAATTAACCGCTTAAGCATAACGGTTCCCTTCTGCCTAAGGGAATCTGAATTCTGCCGCCTTTTAATCTTGAACTATCAACGAGGTTCCGTCACAACCTTTGATCGTCGTGACAGTAACCGTGCTGAATCCCCCCTACAGCTTTACGAAGGTAAAGTGCGCTCTCCATAAGAGCACTCCCTATAACAGAAGTTACTCTATAACAGCAGGGTATTTTCTTCCCTCGCTCACAGCCCTCTCACTATAACAGCACTTTCTTCCTATCAGAGCATTAGCACCAATGTCAGGTATCCTTTCAACATTAACTATTTCTATATAACAGCACCGGAACTCTATACCCGCAAAATTTTATTCTTTTCTCACTAAAATGTAAATATTTACGCCCAATTGTGTAAATATTGTTAGAATTTGGAAAACTATCGAAGTTAAGCCTGAAACTAATCTTAATTAATTAATATTAATATTTTTTACCTAATTTTCTGTACCAGGAGTTCGTTATAAGAGAACTTTTTCTAATGCAGATAGGGCTCTGTTATAGAGAGAGTCGACTGTAGTAAACTGCATGTCGCACTGGTTGAATGCTAAGCAGCAATACTATCTAACTTTCCGTTTTGTAGCTAAGTTGTAGCTCTGACTTTAAGCAGACTTCATTTAATTCCTAACTAAAACTTTGACCAAAGCTAACTCTTGATGAAACTCACAATCCGTGGGTTGAAACCAATTTATTGTATACGAATCAGTTGGTACTTTTACCAAAAACAAACAAAAACTGATACATAATATAGGAACGCTGCCGTAATTATTCCAAATTTCGGGGACATTTTGGTCATAATGACTGAAAAACTTCCATCGAAGTTACTAGAAGATACATTAGAAAGCTCAAATGTATTTTATTACGCAGCTTTCACTATAAAACGTTGCAGCAATTGCTGAAAAAATTTATATGCCACTGGAAGACCAAATTTTTATATATTTTTATTTTTATGTATGTATGTACATACATGATTTTCAATGGCGCAAAGCGTCTGTAATGTTCAGAATGAAATTTTTTCGCATATACAAAAGTTTGTTTGGTGTGCAGAAGCGTATGTTATGCAACTGTCTGTTAACGCACCATCTCAGACGACGCACGCTTTCCTTTATGAAACAATTCCCAGCTGCCGTCAAGGTCGGTGAAAGTCACCAAACTTTTATTTGTGTACAATGCCCGCCCGCCGAAAATCAAGACCAAATTAAACTTAACAAACTTCCACAATGGGGAACACGCGCGGCTATGGCAATATATGCATATTTTCTGGGAATTGTCTCGCGGAATATAAAAGGGAGATGTCAAGATGAAAATATGATACGGAAAATACCAGGAAATACATAAATGTGACGGAAGAGTAAGTGACAAAAGCGAAATCAGAAAGCCACCGTCGGCCCCAATTAATTTCCGGCATTATTCCTTTTCTTCAAAGGAAGAGTTCTATTTGGAGTTGAAAGAAAGGGAAAGCACAACACCTTCAGACGCCGTACAGTCGACTCTCTCTATAACGGTTTAGCAAAAAGTACCTACGCAGTGGAGTCTCTCTATAACACGTCTATAACATTTCCCTGTAACAACATTATTTTTTCGGCCCTTCTACATGTAACGTACATATTTCATGTTTCATATAACAACATTTTCCTGTAACAATAGTTGTTTATCTACCCTTTAGAGTTCGTATAAAGAGACTCCACTGTACATGCAACCGTTGTAGAGAAAAACTGGTGCAAGGGATAATACAAGATCGTCCAGAGAAAAACATTTAATGGGTGGATTCCAAATTAAATAAAAACCCCTACAGAGACAGAAATATGCGAAGGCCTGGCCTAAAACCGTTATAGAGAAGAAGGCTAAAGGCCGGGGGATTCAAAGCTAGGGCAAAAACCGTTGTAGAGAGACAAGTATGTGACGGCGTGGCCTAAAACCGTTATAGGGAGAGAGGCTTGTTGGCGCGGAATTCAAAACTTCCTCGTTATAGAAAAACTAATAGAGAAAACTGTTGTTGAGTGTGAATTTATCAGAGTAAATCTCTCGGGCGGGTTTGTGAAGACCGTTATATAGTGGGGCCTCTATATAATAACTCTGAAGGGAAGGGCGAAAATGTTATGACAGAGAATACTTGTTATATATAGAACCTAAAACATGTAGCTTATATGTACGAAGGGCGGAAAAAATAATGTAGTTACGTAGCTATATAGAAAAGTTGTTATAAAAACTCAACTGTAGTGTGAAAACTGTTATGGAGAGACCCGTTATAGGAAGACCCGTTATAGAGAGAGAGTCGACTGTACAATGTTGACAAGCACCAATGTAAAGAAATCCTCCATAGATTGCCTGCCACGATTTTAGTTGGATGTATTTTCCAAAAGATTAATTTTTTGAACTTCCCGCAAGAAATGGGTCATTTCTTACGTTGACAGTTTTAATCGGATTTTGATGGGAGTTTTTGTCCTGGAAAACAAAAGCCTGAATTGAAATATGAGTTTGCTTAATACCTTCCGTGAATGCCTAGATATTCATTGACACTCTACAGATAGTCGGATGTAGAGCGTTCCTGTATACGCCTTGTTGTAGTGAAGTTATACAGTCGAACCTCTCTATAACGGGCTCCCTTATAACGGTTTTCTCTCTATACCGGTGGCTGAAAATGCTTCCCT
>JAQGBT010005217.1:0-14777 GCA_034698585.1 Disparrhopalites patrizii
CGGGAGATCAAAGGGGATGCTTTTTCTTTCCTAACGACCAGATTTACCATGACAGAATCGTATGTATTTTATCCGGGAAAATATTTTCTCCTTTGTTTACCTTTCCCGGTACATTCGACATTGAGAATACTACCGTGTGCCTCCGGTCTTTATTTCCCTTTAAACGAGGTAAACAATCCCACTGGATCTTCCTTAAGCTTCGAATCCTTCAACTTGAGAAAAAGAATCTTCTTCAATAGGTATAGTTAATGCCACAAAATGGCTAATGCATAAACTAGAGAATCAGAGGAAGCATTCTGTATAAAAAAACATGTCTCGCATTTTAATCCTTTCAAAGGATCCCCATTATTCTGAATGTTTTGCGGGGGAAATATTTTTTCTCCAAAAGGTGTTTTTTCTCCCCTAGACAGGATATTCGGATCTTCGAGGAAATGGATTTCGTGGAAATACAACAAAAGAAACTCGGAGACATAAGTATTTTTGGATATATTGGTGGCACGAGTATTGTTATTTGTTTGGGGCTAATGCATAACACGTTCAAGCTCCTTGGAGATATTATGGGAAGGGTAAAAAACTTGTCAAAAGAAGCTAAAGAAGGATCTCGAAAGTGCTTCGTGGTTGTGTCAAAGGGAAACAGATCCTTTTTCATAATGTGATAATGTGGAGTATAGATGCACAGGCAGTCGACACTCCCTACAACGGCCTCCCTTATAACGGTTCTTAGTCTATAGTGGCAAGAATGCTTCACTCAAAAACTTTCTCCAATTGTTAACATAGAAATATCTTTTATCCACAACGGTTCTGCGATATCATGGGCAAAAGTGGCTTTATAGGGTGGTATTAGAGATTGGACTGTACATATGAATCAGAACCAAGATGAAAGGAAGGCAATTGCGGGAAAAACCTATGGTGATAAAGCGAAAATATATGTGTACGTTGTAGGTTATAGTAATACAGTGGAGTCTCTATATACCAATTCCGAAGGTAAAGGCGAAAAATATTGTTATTGGGAAAAGTTGTTTTATAGAACATTAAACATGTATCTTACATGCACGAAGGGCTGGAAAAACAATGTTGTTACAAAGAGAATTGTTATATAGAGACTCCACTGTACATGTCCAAAGCGGTGCAAGTCTATTTCGATCGGGAATATTTCAGAACGGTATTCAATCCGCATTTTTAGGCTCGAAAAATATGTTTAATTTCATTCAATTTCAACTTTGTCACAGTAACATGTGTGTCTACACCCGAAATATGATCGTTTATCTCTTTTATGCGGTAGATATTATCTATACAGTCAATTGTCTCTATAACGGTTTTCTCTCTATAGTGGTGGCAGAAAATGCTTTTCTCACAAACTTTCTCCAATGATAGAAATGTCTGTCCTTTATAACGGCTTTGGTTATAACAGGGAAAATTTGCTGATTTAAAGGGAACCGATATACAAAAAGACGGCTGTATATATCATCTGTGAATCCGGAATTATCTAGTTTCATAATTTACTTCTCTCTTTATGACGTTTTGACTTTATCCATGGATACTCATGTGTATGCATAATTCTTATTTCGCCAGGTAATTTTCGTATATATTTTCGTATACAGTTGAGTGGTTGAGTCTCTATACAACAAGTCTCTTTATAACAACATTTCTCGATAACAACATTATTTTTCTAGCCCTTCGTACAGGTAAGGTTCATATGTAATGTTCTATATAACAGCTTTTCTTTGTAACAATATTTTTTACCTTCGCTTCAGAGTTGTTATATAGAGACTCCACTGTATACTCACATATTTAAGTCTTATGTGGTCATTTAAGCATGTGGCTTTTGAGATGTGGTCACTGGAGTCCAAGAAATATGCGTATTATTTCGTAAAATATATACGTAACATGTACTATTGCATATGTACGTATTTGTACGTAAAACATGTACGTAAAACATGTACGTAAAACATATACGTAACACGTATACTATTATTATACATATTATTACGTAAAATATGTACGTAACATGTACTTATATCTTAAATAGAACGGGCATATCTGTGCACAGTACAAGTGACAAGTGAGACGCAAACCTTCTCGCGCAATGCTAGAATGTTCAAGGTAGGATGACCAAATATCTGTCTAAATCAGACTGTTATAAGAGCTAGCTACTTCAGAGGTTCATTTCACCCTGTTTGCTCTTCAGAACTTGCAAAAGGTCTCTGGTCACCGTTTTTGTGGTATACCGAGACTGACGGGAGCATTACAGGTCTGGAACGTCTGTGAATGCTTATGCATGCATTACTGCGTCCATTGAAGGGTCCTTCTTGAAGGCGCTTCACACGTGTTGAATAAAACTTGGCAAAGGAAATATCGGTCGTCAAAATTTCTGAGGATGAGCTTCACGGAAATCGGCTGGACTCGCACGTCATATAGATCACAAAGATTCCAACGTTCTACATGATGTCAAAGAAATTCCGATCATGTCTTTGGCGTGGGTGTCCATTTTCAAACAAATCTGTCTGCTCTTACACAAGATTTCCGAGTCACGGCCGGACGTCACCGGAAAGGGATGACGGGGGATCGATTCAATGCTATTTTTCCCTTGAAGAGGTAATCCGATAAGTCTTTGATCTCTCAGTGGAAACTCAAATCGTGAGCTTTCAGAGGACTTGTATGGAGAACAATATGTGAAAAAGGATTTGATGTCCGAATAAAAACGCTGTAAACTTCAAACGCATTACAGGTTGAACAACATTAAATTCAATATAATTAAATTCACGTACACATTAAGTACAGATTAAAGCAAACAAATTTGTCTTTTCAGTTCAGTTAAACTTTAAAGGTTGGCTATATATGTTCTATCGTGTTTTTGTGGAATGACTCCTTCTGTATTCAAGTTTTAAGCTTTAAATTAGTGTGTATATTCGTAATCTAGCCCAATAGGTACATGACATATACATTATTATACATACATGCATTCTGGTAATCCCATACTGTGTGCAAATAGCTCTGGTCATTTGCTAAAACTTTAGTCCAGAAAAGGTGAGGGAGTCTACAAATTTGAGGGGATGAATCTCACGTGGTTCAGATGAGTTCGGAGAATGGCGGTGTCTACAGCATTCTGGAATAGATAAAGCCATTATATTATAGTCACAAGATATACATACTGTAAGCAAATGTCTCATTTGCTTTCGTCACTATGGCATCATCATTATTATTATTAAATTTAATCTATTGGACCATTGCTCAATGATTGTGAGCCGAGCTAGCTCGGACTTGGAGGATTCTCTCCTCCTCATTCGGGTCTTCGCACGGCTCACGGGTAGATCTTGCACCCGTTGAATTGGTTCCCGTCTCCCTTTTACCATTCTCTCCTGAATAAATCTCGACGCTTTTCCCATTCTTGTGTTTGCTTTTACTCTTGTGCTTGCTTTTACTCTTGTGCTTATTTTTATTATTAAATAATCTACTAAAAGCTACTACTACTATTACTACTGCTGCTACTACCATCATTTCTAAATACTACTACTAAATCTACCTCAATCTGGCTAAGTCACCTAACAATATGTATAAATGCGTATCACCAAGAGGATTATGCTTATTTTACCAAATACTACAGGCTGAGTGACTCCGACTCACAACAGTATAAATACATAGGTAGTTCGAAAAGCTGTAAAGCGCGTTTTTGCATTGTCAACTGACTACACATTACCACGTCTTAGTCTTTCTCTTACAGTATGAAAGCTGGCAGTTTTAAGATTCGGTAGTTTCGCCAATCCATGTACGATCATATCATCAGTTACGTGGAAGCTGCTCATAAGTGTCACCCACTCCAATTCTGAAACAAACAGCAATAAAACATAACAATTTGTGCTGACATATCCTTAAAAAAATAATCACACTCAAAAATATCATTTAAATCAAAACAATAGGCCAAGAGCTACACTTACGTCTCATATTCAAGATTGAAGGACTCCTGGGGATGTCATCAACATCCCAGCCAAGTTCCAAGTACTGATCCTTGGCGTGGATTCCCGTAAAAGATTCAAACGTGCATCGTCCATTCAAGCAAAGCTTCTGAGCACTCGGAAAACACTGACTAATCATCATGAAGAAGTGCGTCGTGAATTCTGGGAGGAAGACGCACAACGTGCGTGAAATATTAGGAAACTGTTTCCCCAATTTCATGAACAGCCCTCCCAGTCTGGAGTCAATGAATTTCTGGCTTTCGTTGCTCCGCCCGGCAATAATGAGGTCCGTCACTGTGGGAACAGTATCAAAATCTTTGGAATGAATGAATGGCAATTCTCTCCACACCACGTGGAGGACTACGGAGCGAAGAACTGGGAATTTTTTGGAGGAAAATGAACTGAGACATTCCTTGGTTATCTGAGTGGTAATTCGAACCATCTTGCTACAAGTCACATTGATCTCCTTTACTGGGATGCAGTCTGTGGAAAATGTAACCAGATAAGGGGCTACACGATTCACCAGCTCCGCAATGAGTGGATAGGAATAATTTAAATCCAAGCGCCGTAAGTACAATTCCAGATGTCTGAGATTTGGTGTGGGCTTCAAATCCGCAATTCGCTTCAAATCCAAGTTTGACAGATGAACATTTGAACGAAGTTTGAGGGTCGCAAGGGAGTTGAACAACTTTTTCGTTGTTGGTCTAATTAAGTTACTCATCACATCTGTTCCGTATACTTGGATAGACATCATTTTCGGAGCCATGTGGAGAAGTAGACTGTGCATGTACTCCCCATGAGGACACTCACCTTCGCATTTATCAGTGAAATCCACGGTGTGCACTGCCTTCAAGAAGCCAAATGGGCTGGCATAATGCGGGACTAAACCGTGGATATGGGGAGGAATGAGGATCTTCAGATAGGTCAAGTTGTCTTTATGACGGTGTAAAAACTTATTTAATAATTCTGCTGACACTGGTCGTTCCTCCTCATCATCCGGGGTAAATTCCAGGCTCACGACTTGAACAAAGTCTTTCCGAACAAAGTTGGTGAAAACTGGGTCCGTAAATGAGGACACCACGAGGTTAAATTTCTGGAATGGCATTGGGAAATCCGGATCCAACTGGAGGTACCGGTCAATAATGACATCTTTGAAATCCTGCACCTTCCCCGGGAACTTTTCATTCAATTTGACGAAGGAGTGTTCTCGCAGGTAACGACAAGCTACTTCATTCCAGACTTTGGAAACACTTCTGCAATTCTTGGCCAACTCCACATCTTTGGCCACTTGGAATACCCGCATCAGTACCTACAATTAATTTTCATGGTAAATATTTAACCAGTTCACAAACTTCCGTGCATTTTGAACAATAAACTGGCGATATTAGCACATGAACTACAAATAAATCATTACAATTAAGAAATAATTTTAGTACGTACCACAGGAAGAGTAAGAGCATTTAGGGGCTCATCCAATTCCATGTTTGAATCATCAGAAATGTCCTCCAGATGTGAATCCGTTTCAACCTCCTTTATTTGGGAACGGATAAGGCTTAAATCTCTCTGTTCTGGGTCCGTGTCTTCATTCTCTTCCGTAAATTTTGGTCTCTTTGCCTCAACTTCGATCTCCTCGTCAGAAGCTGACATCTTGATAAATTATTTTGGTTTTTAACCACTTGCCCCAGTACTGTAGTCTGAAATTTCAAAAAAAGCTAATTAAATTAAATTAATATACAGTTCGTTTTGGGTTATTTTTTTTTCTACATGAAACTTAAAATCGTACTTGCAGCTGAATTTTCAATTCGGTACATATTTGAACACAGAACTCAGTTAAAAAAATGAAGTTGAAATTAAACCAATTTTTAAGTACACTCAATCAAGTTGCGAATTACAATATTCGTCATTGAAATTCTTCCACCAAGGTACTTGAAACTGGAACTAACAACTGAAACTCGGGACAATACTTGGGATTTCAATTAGGATTAAAAATTAAGAATTTTGTTTTTGTAGTAAGGTTACAAAGGACAATGCATGTTGACCAAAAGCAACAGAATTATATTTTAGAATAATGCAACTGACGCAAGAAAACAAACAAACGAAACAAAATGCTAAACGTAATTACTGTAACGTATTTTAATGAAAATACTTAATTTCAGTGAGAAATACACCCGTATTTCAACTTGGTTTTCCAATTACCTATACAGTGGACTCTCGCTATAACAACTCTGAAGGGAAGGGCAAAAATGGCTGTTATATGGAAAAGTTGTTATATGGAACATTTAATATGTACACTGCATATACGAAGGGCTGAAAAATAAAATTGTTATAGAGAAAAAGTTGTTATAAGGAGAGTTGTTATAGAGAGAGTTCACTGTAGTTAAGAAATTGAACTCCAAACTTGGCAATTTAGATAAGCAATAAAAATGTATATGATAGCTGTGTAGAGTATTTGCAAGGAAATAAAAAAATAATAATCCAATTTTAAAAACTAAAAAATACACTTGAAGCCACAATGGGTACTTTGTCCTTCAATTAAACCAAAATCCACCGGAAAAACAAATTCAAAAAAATTAACTCCTATTCTTCATTAATATATTAAAGCTGCAAAAATGTTGAGGAATGATTTTGAATGACAACTTTCACCAAATGAGTTTATTATTGAGGTATGAATTCGAAATGAAAAATAAATTCAAACTGCCACGCCAGTGGGAAGCGTCAGCTTTTAAAAACAAGGAGCTTTGTGTCGATTTTTGCCTTTTCCAGTAAGTACAAAAACATTCTCCTGAAATGTCACGCGTTCGGACGTTGGACGACCGGTCCGTTTTATTTTTGAATTTCCGTTTAGCACTAGAACCCGCTTGGCAAATGTTACATTTTACCTTTCCATTAATTATATTTGAAAGAATTCAAGATGTTTTACAATAATAATTGGTTTTATTATATATAAAGTGTTTTATATATATAAAATTCGATAAACGAGCTAAAATGTGCCAAAATGACAAATCAAAATACAGCCGGGTTGTAATTGTAGAGAATTGAAATTTACCTACTGGTTTATTATTCCTTAGAAATATCATGGACAATTTCCACCATTTATACAATAGCCAAATTGAACATAATGGTATTACTGGTACTGACTTTGTGTGTTGCAACAATAGGAAGTACCTAAGCACACAAATTTGGAACTTCGGAACTATCTAAATTCCGGGTTTTCTGAAATAATAAAATAATTAAAATAATTTTTTGAGGGGTCAATTAAGTACTAAATAAAAAAATTATTTATCTCAAAATACTTTTAATGCTTGTGGTAATTACTTAAAAAATTCCACACAAAATTTCCAAATTTTGCATGTATTTTTTGATATTTTGAATTAAAAATTTCGACTGGTCCCCACGGGTCAACTGAAGTTTTTCTGAATGAAAATCATAGAATGAAACACGGAGAATCCTATACAAGAAAAAAAAAGAATTAAGTTCGCCCGTGGGGACCATGTTACAATTAATTAAAACCGATTCGGTTTTAATTCGGTTTATCGCTGTGGATATACGTATATGCTAGCTGCACTGCGCCATTATAATGCAGACGTCCGCCCGCTCATATAGTCCCATATGAAAATGTTTTTTAAAATTTTTTCTGTGATGGCTACGAGCAAATCCTTAAGCAGGGATTATTTGGGACCAATTATGAATATTATTATGCATATTCCAACAAAATACCTGATATTTGCCTTAGGCATTGTTTGGACGTTTTCAAAAAAACAAACTCAATACTATTATATTAACAATGTATTCAGGAGTATTCATGGACATTTTGTAAAAAGCTAGAGAATAATTGTGCCATGCACTCAGCTTTTGGCAATTGCAAATTGACATATACATATTACTCTGCATGCTTTATTGCACTTTATGTATCATATGCTTTAATTTCTTCTTTTTGGTCTTCATTTTCACCCCTAGTTATATGGCTATCTGTATCTATACCTTTTACTACATGAGAGCTGCAATGAGTCCTAGCCTATGGTGAGACAGTTTTGCCTGTTTTGTATATTTATGAACATTCACGGCCACACAAAGTCAATGAATAATGAATTGAAGTATATTGAAGTTGAATTGAAATATTCACGTAATTGAATGAGTGAAATTGACAACGGCATGTATAGAAGCAATTTCATGGTCGTGAATTGTTTTTTGGGCTTACCAGGTACATACTGCTTATATATATATACGAATGAAGTTGCCACTCTATGCCGGAGGAATATTTCGACAGAAAGCATATACATATGTGAAGGGTCTGGAAGCCAGATGGATTAAGTCCAAAATTTCAAAATTCAGGGTTTTTCCAGGAACGTTATGTCTATACGACTAGTCCAATCCTCAGCCGTATTAGTTTTTACGAAGGGACAATCTAAAATGAAAACAATCGGCAAGCAAATAAAAATTCTGACACAAAATGAGTTAAGTCCACAGGTGCTTTGGAAGCAAAATGGCACATGTCCAAATAACAGAAATCCGCCTGTGGAATCATACCAAATTTGAGTATGATGATAGCACCTAGACCACTTTCCCTTGACATGACAAGAATTTCCCTAGAAATCTCGTTTTATGCAATTTTAAAAAAATATTGGAAATTAAAATTTGCTCGAAAACTTTTTTAGAGCAAATCCTAATGGGAAATTCCATGTTAAATTATAGTGACAACGGGGTCGCTCCCCCTTTTGCATTTGTTCCTATCTCCGAAAAATTTTAGATTTTAATTTTTTCCTGTACACACGCATTTTATCACTCTGAGATGCCTGCAAGAATCGTCTCGCTAGTTTTTCTCACAATCAGTGTTGCAACTACGTCTATAACAGGAAAATACGAGCCTAAAATTTTTTGGAGATTTAAAAAAGTCGGAACGGGGGGATGCTGTGGTGACTGAAGTTTATTTGTTTCCCCATAAGGGTTTTTCCTAAAACGATTCCGAGTCATATTTAATTTCCATTTTTTTTTAAATTAGTAAAAGGGGATTTTTAGGGGGAATTACTATAATGACAAAGGATAGTAGTCAAGATTGAACTTATTTCGCTTCCAAACACTTCATATGTACCTATATATGTATGTATAGTTGTATACCAGGAACATGCAGAATTTATGGCATTTTGTTTCCCTATCATGTTAGCAACCTTCACTGTATAAAAGCATTTCAATATACACAACCATTCGGCTCAATACCGTCGAAAGGACATTTTTCTAATACCAGCGGAAATCGGACGGCAACATCTTGACAGTTGCAAACGCCTCTAGAGTCTTTCCTGGCTTGATTAACAATTACAATCGCATATGCACCTACCATGGAAGGAATTGGTAGGTATGTACAGAGGAGAATATTTTATTTTGTAGTCAATTCCATTCGACGATCCATAGAATGCGTGGGTCATGCTGGAAATTTGAGGAGCAAAAGCTTTTGTATGGAGCAATTGCAGTATTTTTTCCACATTTCTCAGCACTGTTTGAACATAAATTCACCTGTAAATTTTGGTGTTTGTATTTTGTTGGCTATTGCAACTAGTGCACTTTTAATTAGTATTCCAGCACAAAATTTGTTAGCAGGATGTTCAACAAAAAATTTGTTAGCACGTTTTCCAACAAAATTTGTTAGCAAGTGCTTAAACAGAACCTTTGGAAATGCGTTTCACGATAACAAACTTATTTAAGCGTTCTCAATACATTCTTGGCAGCAAATGTATATATCTGTAAGTTACACGACAAAAAAACTATCAATACGTTTCTACTATAAGGAAGGGAAACGCCTTATTTTAAGGTAATTCTTTCACGAGTTCGATACCTTTCTCTTTAAATTTGTGAGCGTATTTGCTGGAAAAAAAGATTACGAAAATTTTTTATTTTGCTACGTTCCTAGGCATCCGCGTAATCACAAATAACTCAAAGACATGAACGGTGACGTGATAACCAAGAAGACCTGGCGGCTCTTCAGTTACTTCATGCAAACCAGCGTCACATTATATTTCCTTCCTTACCGATTCAACGGACGCACACAAATGCTTTACCAGGTCAAGGACGTGATTGCGTATATTTGGTACCGGACAAACGTGGTGCTAAACGCTGGCTACAGCCTCTATCTCACACTCCGGTTTGTCCAAGTTCTCCGACGACCCGACGCCACCTTTCACCAAGTGGTGTCCTCCGGATTTGCCTTTGCCCTGTACATGTTCATGAATTTCAACCACTACCTCATTCTCAAGCATTACCAGACGACCCACAAATTTTTTAATCGGTTCCTCGCCCTGGCCAAAGAGTTGACTGGTAACAAATTTCTGTTATTTCCGGTTTTCAACAAATATGAATATCGAAGTTTAGTCAATTTTAACAAGTGTTAGCCAAATTTAGAAAACGGATGTTACCAAATTTTAACTAATTCTAGCAAAATTTTGGTAATTTTAACAAATGCTAGCAAAATTTTGGTAATGTTAACAAATGATAGCATTTATCGAATTTTAACAACTGTTAGCAAATTTTCACGGATGTTAGCAAATTTTAACAAATGATGGCATTTAGCAGATTTTAAAAAATGATAGCACAATTTTGTTAATGTTAACAAATGATATCATTTAGTAAATTTTAGCAAATATTAGGAAAATGTAGAAAATTAACAAAAATGATAGAATTTAGCAAATTTTAATAAAGATTAGCAAAATGTAGGAAATTAAAACAAATGATAGCAAAATTTAGCAAATTTTAACATGGTGTGCTAAATTCGTAATTTTTCCCAGAATCTTCCCTGGAAATCTCGGGCGAGGAATTTTTAGTTAACCGATGCGAATCCAAACATTCTCACGACAAATTTCTCCGTAGATCCATTTACGGTGGCACTTTCCTCTGCGTCTTAGTGACTGTTGCCGGAGCCATAAAATCCTTGGCGAAGCCACTCAACCCAGAATTTGTTCTGTCATTGATATACCCGCCGCGTTCAAAGGTTCCAGTGATAATCCGGTTAATCTCCACTGTAATCCAGTGCAACGTGAAATGCTTTGTTTGTGTCAACCTCGTATTTCACGAGCTCATCATCAGCGCCTATGTTGTCACTATCCTTCCCATCCTCTCTCGACTTAGGTAACTTTCCCATTTTATTTTGCACTATTATTGATTTAATTGCTATAACTGTATTTGATGCTTAATTTGAACAAATAAATGCATTTTAAGACTTTCCAAGGACGCCACCTGTCCCACTGCAAACAGCGAATTCCTTGCCCGGCGAATTCCGAAAATTTACTCCCAACTCTGCGTCCTTCAAACCGTCTTCAAGGACATCTACCAGCAATGGCCGCTGTGTTTCGAAATCTTGTTCGTAATTGCATCCGTGGCGAGGCTTACGTTGGCCGTGACGAACCACGACGTGGTTTCCTTGATGATTGCCCTCACGGACACAATTGCTCTGGTCGTGTTCTTCAGGGCCATGGCCGACGTCCATGACCAGTCTGAGGCGGCGAGGGATTCCTGGGAAATCATTGCACCTCCTGGGATGTCTCCATTTCCCAAGTACAGAATATCCACGAAAGCAATGAGGGTGAATGTGGGGAGTTTCTTCTACGCTGACAAGGCCTTGGTCCTTACCATTGTTGCTACTATCGTAGAGAATGCCGTGACTCTCATTTTGGCGCAGGATTCGTAGATCGGAGTATTAATAATTAAATCAAAATAAATTAATTAATTAAATATAAAATTGAAACACAGGATCAAAATAAGTGGAAGATGCTTCCTGTGACTGTGATTATGGTATTGTTTTTACTCCTAAAAAACAGGGAAAAGCTGCGCCCGCTGATGATGTTTTCCACCATTAAAAAAATGCATGCTTTGTACATATTAAATAAAATTACACATACATATCTTAAATCCAGTTTTGTTTTATGAAAAAAATATTACCAGTGTTCATCCGACCTTGGAGATGCTTACGTAAATACATAGGGCACTTTTCTTATTCGTAGAGGAGATACATGTTTTCCGTTAATCAATATATTTGTCTGTTTAACTGCCATTGACTGTACATCCTCAACGCTTCATGATTCTGTTTTTTTTGTCCTTTATTCTGGCACTGAATTTAATGTGATTTAATATTTTTTTAGATCAGAGACGTCAAGGATGATTTTATTTATCTAAAAAAATTTAGGAGTGTTCTCGTTGGCGTTCTCTATGGTATCTGTGGGGTTAAATTGTATAATTTGCGTTAAAGTACATGCAACTAACAAAAAATGGCACGCAAATTATGTCCCTATATTAATAGTAGTATATTAATGGCTAGTTTTTCATATTTTTTTATTCCAAATAATTTTCTTTGGGTCATGTTGTAATTATAGTATATACACATACATACATACATTTATTATATGTGTATTGACACGAATTTTCTGATGTAATATTGGATGCCGCCGAGATGATCAATTACGTACTTCACATGCATATAAATATATATATATATATATATATACAGTCGACTCTCTCTATAACAGTCCCCAGTGTAACAGTACTCTCGTTATAACAGCAGCAAAAAATGCCCCCCTCAAAAACTTTCTCCATTTGTTAACACAGGGATGTCTCTTCCCTATAACAGTTTTTCGCTATAACAGGCAAAATTTGATGCTTTATAGGGTGCTGTTATAGCGAGAGTCGACAGTATATATACCTATATTATGTAATATACAAATCGTTATTTATTGCATTTATATGCAAGTTCAAAATGTTCTTGGCGTAAAATGGAGTCGATGTAAGGCACGTAAAATGTAATGAGTCACGGTGAAGAGCATATACTCCATTTTAAAAATCAACTTTTAAAAAGATGTGAAATCAACTATTTAGATCCGAATCGTTTACTACGTTTGTACGATCGCGGGAATCTGAACATTTCCTCGCGGCTGAGAGCGCATTGGTTGATTCCAAATTGGTCACAGTACTCAAATTGCTTATTCACGGCTGAAACAAAACACATGCCATTATACATTTACGCTGAATAGAAACTCCTGGAATAATTGTAGAAAGTTCCTTTGATGACAAATTGTGCAAGGAATTCAGGATAGAGTGGAAAATGTAAGGACATACTCCATTTCCTTCCCAAAAGGCTGGTGCAGAATCCGTGGTAGGATGGAACATGAGAGCCGTCCTTGCGCAAACTGTACCAAATTGCGGCTGTCCCTTCTTCCATGGCAATGGTCACGTTTCCGGGGAGAAAATACGTCTCGCCGCCGATTTCTGGTATATCCAACTGTAGTGGAAATAAATAAATATTATTACAATCACATTGTTAACAATGTTATTACACAGGATTAAATATTATTATTAAATAAATAAATTAAATATTATTATTGCGCCCATTGGCGCTATGCGATATTAAACAATAAGACCAAATGAAGAGACAATTGAAAATGATTACATAAATCATCACAGTGGCGACAGTTTCATCCCAAAAATTTGCCTTGGCAAAGTCATATGGATTGTCATACGGATGATGCTACAAAAATAGAATGGCAGGACTCAACAAATAAATGTTCATGGTGAAGCTTTTCCTATAAGATGCAAATTTCAGACTCACATTATCCATATGAACCTGGAGATTTCCACCAGCAAAATTCGAGTTGTAAAAGCATCTATTTGGGTATTCCGTCACTTCATTTACGGCGCTCAATCCAGTGAGCTTTTCCAAGAGTCTTGGCAGTGGGAAAGGTGGAGGAAAGATCTTGTCGTTTAAGTGGAGTCTCAAATAAAAACTTGCTGGGCCAAAGCCTTCGCTTTCGAATTCCTGGGATCCACTGGCAATGATATTAAATGGACCGTTATCCACGGCACATTTCTTTAGGGACAAGATTCGCTTCGGCCCAATGGCATTTCTGATAAGAACGAAGTCCGGATCCCTGGCAATTTCTTCCACTCGCAGGGGGTGTAGTGTCCAATATAAGTCAGTTTGTGTTTCGTGCCAGCATTTGAAATTTTGACCAACGTCCTCGTCCCTTTTTATATTCTGAAATTTGAGATGATTTCACCTGTTTAGCACGTGTATAACCTACAACAACATGCAATAAGTTCATTTACGTTTAATACATTGTACATATAATTGAAAACAAACTTGTGAATTAAGCACACAAATTTGCGAATAATTTTGTGCTTACTGTTGCAAATTAATATATGAATTGCAAACGAACGTATGGGTAAATTACGAATGTACAAATAAATATGAATAAGCTTACAAACGAATGCTTAAAAAAGTAAAGATGTGCGTATAAATATGTGAATTTTGTGAAAAAATGTGTAAATAAGAATAAATGTGCAAACAAATGTTTAAATAAGAATAAATGTGCAAGCAAATGTGTAAATAAATTATAAATTTATGAATGAATTTGCAAACAAATGTGTAAATAAATTATAAATTTATGAATGAATTTGCAAACAAATGTGTAAATAAATTATAAATTTATGAATGAATTTGCAAACAAATGTGTAAACAAATTATAAATTTATGAATAAATTTGCAAGCAATGTGTAAATAAATTATAAATGTGCAAATAATTTTGTCAATAAACGTGTGAATAAATTTGTGAATAATTTTGTCAATAAATGTGTGAATAAATTTGTGAATAATTTTGTCAATAAGTGTGTGAATAAATTTGTGAATAATTTTGTCAATAAATGTGTGAACAAATTTGTGAATAATTTTGTCAATAAATGTGTGAATAAATTTGTGAATAATTTTGTCAATAAATGTGTGAATAAATTTGTGAATAATTTTGTCAATAAATGTGTGAACAAATTTGTGAATAATTTTGTCAATAAATGTGT